>SHCU01000147.1:48735-65553 GCA_004307685.1 Ceratina australensis | reverse complement strand
TGAACAAATTTGTTCAGTTAAACGTGAAAATATAACGATTGTAAAAAGTGACTACGATTAATGTACATAATAAAGGATAGGGTAAACGTTTTCAGATAGCAACTAACTGGGGATCCTACCTGTTAATACAAAACAATAACAGCGAAGCACTGATTTTACTAATTTTTATTTGCATGAAACGTAACCATACGATGATCGGAAGAGAAAAAGCATATCTGGGTATTCATGGAGCATTAGTTCATTTCTGGTCATTGTACAGGTTTGATTCAACCTTGGGAACCATTATGATTTGTTTTGCAGAAAAAGACAAGCAAAGGTGCAAAAGGAGCTAGAGGACGCGGCACGTGACACGCGACCAGTTAGTCCGGATAGATCAAGCTTAAAAGAAGGCATCGCTGGTCTTCCTACTGCGGTACCAACGAAAGTGTCCGTCACGTTTGTACGTTGACAAAGCTTTAATTTATAAAATATTTTATATATATCGTATTTATATATATCATGCTATATTATTATGGAAATTCTAGTACAAATGTAACACGGAAGTGCATGTTTTGTATGACGAGAAAAGAAACTGAACGCAATATTGACGCTTGATACTTGATAACTTGTATCATAAACAGTTACACGAGCATCTGTTTACTTTTCCATTAATATCATTGATTTCGTGCAGTGATTTCGGATGTTGTTTACAATGCAGATTGCAATCGTTTACAGAATTTAATTAGATTATGATGAGGTAGGTTTCAATCAAATGTTAGCTACAAATTGATAATCTAAACTACTCCAATCACAAAATAATATATATTTTATAAATAGAAAACATGTTCTAATTGAATAATTTTCGTCCATAAGATTTCGAATCTAATTAAATATTTCGTCTGAGGGAACATTTTTCGGTTATGAAATGATGCAACATCAATTCATAGAATGTTATTGTAGTATAAATTCGTAAAGAATAAACGTACTATTTTGATTACTTTTTATAAATGTATATATGAAAGTATTGACGATACAGAGTATTAGATTAACTGCTTAGAGAGTTTAGTTTTCTACGGAGGATGAAATATAAGGGTGGAAATTGGAAAATAGTCATCTTGATATTTGTAAGTTCTCTCCACAATGTAATTTCAAGCAACAAATTATATTAATTGTCCTAAGGTTAATAAGTATCAGGATAATGTTGTTTGGCATAAGTTATCTCTTTACGATATGATAAGATATTTAAAGGGATTTATACTTATACAGTTGTTGTCGAGTACTATTACAGTTTATCTATCTTGTAATTTTCCCTTGTGCATGTTATGTTACTGAAATACCAATATACATGTTATTGTACAATTATATATTTTTAGCAGTATTTACAATTACCCAGAATCTATTTTGCATTATGCTCTCTATTTAAGTATATATGTAAGATGAACGTAAATATTTATAGTAGGTGAAATTTCCTACTGAAACATGACAGTGTTTAAGCTAAGTATATTTACAGGTACATATTGATATACTAATAACATACGGGAAGATATAATCTTGGCAAATTAATATATTGTTTAGAACGGGAGAAATAGTTACGTAGATAATAATATTTTGTATCGACTTATTATGTACTTATATCTTCTAGTTTAATATCATGAATGGTAGTTTATTAATGAAGTTTATTCTAATAAAAAACGTACAGAGCCAACTATTTCGTTAAATAAAATATTGACTTTCACCGAACGTATATGACATGTACAATTAATGCACTTTATATTACACTCTACAAAGAAATGAATGATCGTTTTATGCATGACCGATTATCAGTTGCACATTTACTGTTCTATTACATATTTTTCATTCAAAAGAATTATAATTTTTATCTTTTTCCATATTATTAAACACATTTATTTTTGATGATCGAATTACATAGGAATTCGACATAATTTCTTAGTCATATTTATATTTCGTTTACCGATTTTTAATGAGATCTAAACATGTCAGGAGTTTCGGAAGAGATCATTTATCTCTGAAATAGCGTCAATCAATTTTTTTGAAATCAGCGCGCTTTGATATATTAACTGTTGCCTCGTGCACGCATTGTGGCTTGTCGAAACTTATACGTCAAGTGTTTAATAACCCTTGCAGACTGCACACGACGGAGAAGTTTTCGCTGTAAAATGGTCTCCTGCCGAGAGGATCCTCGCTACCGGCGGAGCCGACAGGAAAGTGAAGCTTTGGAATATCTCGAAAGGTGATTAAGTGCAATAAACTCTACTATCGGAACGGCGGGCGTCAGAGATTCAAATAGTCCGTAGCGCGTATCGCGGATAGCAATTAATCAAGACGGGCAAGCGCTTCTCGTAATGATTCCTGATTACGCAAGTATCGCGTGCATCAAGATCTCCTCCGCGCGTATTACCTATTTAGTAGCCTTTGCGTTTATTTAATTTCGTAACGACCCGCGATAGATCGTGCAAATTGCAACCCTCGTTTCTCCTGCAAGCCTCGCTTTATCGCCAATTCGTTAAGCTTCGCAAGAGTTTACGATTAGATTAATATCAGCCAGCACGGATATCTCTCGTTGTATTTATCCTCCCCGCGCAAGTTCCTCCCGGTTTAATGAAATTTTTGAGATATCGGTAATTAATCGTAACGAGTCACGCACATGCAATCGAGTTATGTTGTATACGCATCGGTTTAATGTTTTTATCAGATAGAAAATTTTCTCTTAGCTAGACACATTGGCTAACTAAACGTTGCTGCGAAAGTCAGTTTAAAATCTCATTAGAGTTTACTATAATGGAGTAATTAAAACTTTGTTATCATCTTTTATTCATGAATACGTGGTCGGGAGACTCCTATTAACAGAAAAAAAAGCTCTAACGAGCTATTACGCTCACTAATACACCATGGAAAACTAGAGCTGCTTGGAATTATATTTATAGTTATTAAATGTGATTTTTTGTTACCTCACCGTTTCATGCATTTTTGTTACGTACGTTTAATCTCAAGTAAGGAGCGTGAACTTAAGATTACGTTCAAAACGTAGCTGGCAAGAGTAGGGAGATGTCACGTGGACAGGAATAGACGGTGATGCGTTAGGTGAAGCGTAACGCGACATGCTCAAGCGAAAGGCTCTTTTCTGCGCAATGAATGAACCATGTTAACGAATCAACAGGTTACTTGGGACGCGTTAGCGTATAGATGAGCCATAGGGGTGGTGTCTATTAAAATCCTGTCCGCCGCTAGAAACGTTTTCCCCGCTGCAGCGGAACGATCACACGTGCTATTATATAACGTGCTTGAATGTAATCTTCGTGCCACGTTGCAAATTGGATTATTGTTCGGGTTATATCCGCTTAACTCGCTTCTCTAAAGGCTCCCAGCACAGCCTTCTTCCCCGCTTTCTCTTATATACTCTATTTTACCCTTTACCGGTTCTTTTAATTTACTCGTGGTCGATTTTCTTTACTTCCTTCCAGTGTATTCAACGATACTCGTACATCATCTGTTGCTGACTAGCGTACAGAAAATTCTAATTTGATTAATAGTTCCAGCAGGAGGAAAATAAATTAGTAATATAGGCTCCGGAAACGATTAAAATACCGCGTCAAATCTTCATAGGAACTCCATGTGCTTGAAATGCTTCAGACCTTACGTTTAATTATAATACAAAAACCTGTGCCACTTTTTGCCAACTCTGATTTACTCGAAGATGATATTCATTAATATGTTACACATGTTATGTTACAGGTGCATCGGAAAGTAAGGGTATTCTCGTTGGCAGTAATGCCGGAGTGATGTGCGTCGATTTTGATTCAACGGGGACGCTGATCCTTGGAGCATCGAACGACTATGCCAGCCGGGTGTGGACTGTCAACGACTTTCGACTAAAGGTAAGTGATGCATGCATTTTATTTTATCTACATTCAAGTACATCATGTTAAAATTATGATTTATTTCGACTTAATTGATAAGTTGATACGAATAATTCACACGTAAAGTCAGCATTGGAATACGTATAGGAAATATTACTTTACAACTTGTACAGACTCTTAGTTAGGAATTGCAAGGAGAAAAGTTAATAATGATTTGGAGGACCTGTTTAAGTGGATTTGTACCGTGAAATCATCACGTCACTTTTGTGTCTCTTAGGCAACGTCGTTCGACGCGGTGCTCTCTCCGTAACCTTCCCCGCGAAGAATAACACTGTCTCCTTTCGTCGATATTCTCTCATCTAAAGTTTGTCCCAGTTTTGTTCACCGTTGAGTCTTCATATTGAGAAGGAACTGAAAGTTTCGCGGTTATCTTCCTCGCGGAACCTACTTCTTTTTTCTCTTTGTGGCTCCTCCCACGAGATCTTGTTGAAAGGAAGAAAAGTTATCAGTCACAATGATCCTTTTTCCCCGTGAACTTTCTCATGACGAGATGAAACACGTCTTAGGACATCTAATTATGTGTACGGTAATCATTTATCTCGCCGCTCCAGTTTACATTATACGTGTGACAGGAACAAGATTGATTCGATTCGTCTTCGATCCATAAGTCAACGTCATGATTAATAGAAAAATCATGTAATGATGTTTCACGACAAGAACGAATCCTACTTGAAAAAAAAAATACCTTTCACTTTCGGAATCTAATCTGGTCTTTGCTTTTACGCTTCGCTGTTTGAATGAGGTCGTCAAAAAGGCGATGCGGCCGTGTAATATCGTAGAATAACTTCCGATGGCTGTCGCGAAGTTCCGAGACGGGGTAGCAGAAAAAGATTTAGCGCGAAGTCTCATGTTTTATTGTTCGAGGCTTTTTACTGCACTTTGATGCGTTCCTTCGCCTTCTATACTCGGTAAAGTGTGATATCGGGGACGTTAAATCGTAACGCGGTACTGCGGGCGGACTGTTTATTGTATCCGACATTGTTGCCAGAACGACCGAATTTGCGCAAGTTTGTTTATTGACCGCATAAAAGCTTTTTATCTAGATACTAAAGGATCTCTTCATATTTCCCATAAGCTTAATACGAAACCCACGGGGCTTCTAATCAAACTTGAGGAAGTACGTCTTTAAAATTGTTAAGAGGCTCTCCCCTAATGCACATAAAATATCATAAAACATACTTTTCAATATTACTCTTCTTGTGCTCATCACTCATCGTCACGTTATCATTCCTTGATTAGAATATTTTAAAACAGATGATCGAGCGATGAAGTTGCAAAGCAGAGTCGAATTTGTCTGTTTCTAAACGTAATAATCGCACGGCACGCTTAGTCATCAGCGATGTGCGAACACGTAACAAGCAGAAGCGTTTGCACCGAGTGGTAGATCGCACGATACCGTAACTTTACAGACGTCCAGTTCCGCGCACGATAGTACGTTTCTAAGTTGCATTGTAAAGCTTCAAGTTGGTTTGCTACGCGGTAATATCGCCGTTTACAGTCCGACCGTTGTCAATGGAATACAATGTGTAATATATTTGTATGAAAGACGGTTGGTGTATTGTTCGCGGGTATCGTTGGACGTGTTAAATGTGATTATTCGTCGCCCCTGGATCGTGACTGTTATGTACGGAGGTTTCGCTCCCTCGGAGCTCTTCCTCCCGTTTCTCTTCAATTTTTTTTTTTCTCCTCCCGTTCCTCCGTCTTCTGCAACATTTTTTCGCGTCTCCCGAGGCAGGTCGCAGCGTTGGGAATCCACTCAGCAACGCGGCGGCGGCGGTGGCAGTTTCATTCTGAGGATTGGCGGCCAATGGCGCGTAAACTTACGAGAAAACACGCGAACCGTGAGGGATTCGAGGCGTAGCCGGAGCTCTCTCGGCTATTCACGATGAAAGGTGCGAGAACTGACCACCTGATGTTTATTCTCCGCCGCTGCCCGCTGACTCCGTCTCAACGAACCCTTCCCCGACGTTATTCTTGGAACACAGGAACCCTTGATCAATTTCTTTACGTTATGGACCAGTTTCTTCGTGCAACTCCTCAGAGAAGTTGGCTATCACGCATGTCAACGCGTATATGTGTACGTCCATCCTTCGGTAAATTATAGTTCCTCTGCGCGTAGATATATTACTGCGTAATTCTTCAAAGGAGCGTAGAACAATAACGGAAATTGAAAGTATTGTTGACCCCAGCCATAATAAGATCGGATTGATTTTTTGTTTTAAGTCGGTGTCACGGGATATCGCGTATAAAAAATTATTCAATGCGATTCGTGAACTTGAAAAGTCTGGGCAATTATAGAATTTCAATATTTTCACAGGGGGGAGAACGGATCGGGCAGTAGAACGCGGAATCGTTCATGGATAGATTTTATTCGTGCGGGTATAATAGATGCGGTTGAATTCATGAATAAAGTTTTTCCCTTAATCATAGAGGAGTACCTTCGTTCCTCTGGTTCTTTTGCCACCGAGGGAAGGGGGCAGAGGAAAAAGCAGAAAAAGACTATCAGCCGAGTAGGTTCAGCTAGAGTTGAAAGTCATGGGTTATCATCTATTTCCCTCCGTTTTTTCTCAATTCTGTTTCGCAGTGACAGGTTGAATAGATTTTCCCCTTTTCTTTTCCGCCCTCGGATGTCGTTTTCGAAATTTTATATTTCGCGCTGGACCGTTGTTTGTCACACCCCTGGCTGAGAAACGATGCGTTAAACGAATATCGATGATATTGGAGGGTACCTGGTCAGAGCGATAATGGACTCAATTTCGCGGCAGTAGGACGCCAGTCGTTCGGATTTCTCACGTCCCGACACAGTATCGATTCCTTGCCGAGACTCTCACAATTTCCTGCTCGTTCCCCATTGTGAAGTCGTCATACTCTCCACTTTTTTCTTTCAACCAGGGTGCCGAGCATTTGCGTCTCTTTTCATGCTCTTTGTTCCGAATTGTAAATAACAGTCGTGATCCATACGGTTTCTAATGACGAAGAATAAGAAAATGAACGCGATCGTTTCCGTGATAATTAACTTTACGTAATATACTAAAATGAAAATAACGTAGCGGGTTTCCTTCAAAACTGATATAGAAATTAGCGGTTCGTCAAACGGTAAAAATATTACCGAATAGAGTACTAATTAAAAATGTTCACGTTGTAATAGATGGGGGAAAGAATTAGCCGTTGCAGAGGTTCGGCCGAAGCTGAAACGTTAATTCAGGAAACACGAAGGTGCTCTCGGGCGTCATCCGGTAATTTCAGGGTAACACGGTGGGCAGTAGTAGTACCGCGATGGTAGGTCCCCCCCGTTCGTTCAAAGGCATTACTTTCAAGCCGAGGCCAGTAATTACCTCGCAAAATTACCGCATTTACATCTCTAATAGGAATAGGTGGATATAGGTAGGAATGTCAGGTGCACTAGCAGAAATATCACGGTGATGAGGAGGGAAAAAGGAGGGCGGAATGAAACCGAATATTAATCTAAACACTAGTCCTTGCCGTGTCTCCGCGTCGGAGGAAACGAACTATATCCACCCTGTTTTCTCATACATTTTTATTTCACGTCGTTCAGCAACCGCGGCTATTAGTTTTATCGAATTAAACCCCGGATCCCGCATAATACCTATTAAATCCTGGCGGTACGCGGGAAATTTACGCGCGCCGAGAGAAAGGTTACACCTTTTATCGATTTATTTCCAGGTGATTACGAATTTCACGTGGAATTAATGCTCGCCTTATTTATGGCGTACGTTGCTCATTTAACAATTTCATTTGCGGCCGAGCTGAAAAGTGTTTGATGTTCGTTCCGCTGTTACTACTGTATTTCGAATGATATAAAAGTATAATAATTAACAAATCTCTTTTACGTTGAAAGAATAGAATATTGCTGTTGAAACATCACTTCAATCGTGTAGCATTTATCTCTGTATAAGACATTTGATTCTCTCTCCTGAATCAATTCAAATCCAAGAGTCGTTTGCGTCTCCGTGAGGTAGACACCTGGCGCGAGAAAATCTGAAACTTTCGTGGATTCTGTAACGGTGTAAATGTCCTGGCCCACAGCCAGGGACACGCCTAACGAAATCAGCACGTTTGTAGTGAGCAACACGCGCGGGACAATGAACAACCTGTAGATATTTGGCCAGCTAACTATGTACGTCTCGGATGGTGGCAACGGAGTCAGTCCCTGGATTTACGGGACGGTGTTAGGTTTCTATAAGAATCTTGGGGGAACCTAGCGGCGAGATACATACCGCTTTAAGAGCTCACTTTTTCACCTGGGAAAGACGTGTACGCGTGCTCCACTGGTGTTAAAGCGTACTCTAACGTCCAAAAGTTTCGGCGAATCCCTTCCAATTATCAAAAAATGGCAAGAGATATATTTGTTATAAAAATGGAATTTTAATACCTCTCAGTTTTTTAAATGATTAGATTTAATTATAGAATTTCATTGTATCATTTTATGAGAAATCGAGCTTTAACACACAATATCTATAATGCTTATATTTTATGTTCGAACTTGTTCCATTAGACGCGATTAAACTTTTGGGTGGCAATGTACATATATACGTACGTGCCTTAACACGAGCTCGTGTGTTTTATATATATATACATATACGTATAATCGCGTGAAAAGGCGGAAGCCAGTTCTTTTCACGTCATTTTCTTCCTTTTTTCTTCGCCCTCCTCTCTCGCGACCTCGGTGCGAAAACGCTCGACCTCGGCTGCATATCCACGGCTGCGAAAGTAATTAGTATTTACGCCACTTTGAAAAGCGGCGCCCGGTGTCTTCCTTTCTTTCATCCCGCAGGAGCATGTTTTAACGCGGACCCGTAATGCAGAGAGGCATGAACTTTTCTAGGAAGATTCATAAAAACGTGCCTAAATAACATCGGGGGTCCCGGGTCGCGGCGGGTGTACGCGGAAATACGAATGATGCAGCACGAGAGAATACCGAAACGAGACTTGGTCTCCAAACAACAACCTATACCTGTAGGTCACCTGATATTATCACCAGCATCAATTATATACAACAGAATTTTTTAGATTTACATAATTAATTAATGAGGTTCAAGTACATTGCATTTTTTTATTATTAAATCTGTAAAAGGAAATATGTGACATCGTGAGGATAAATGATTGAAAAACGTTTATGGATGTCTTGCACCGTTGCGTGTTAATACCGTCTATATGTAGTTGTTGCATTCATTGATAAACAGCTATTGTGATAGTATCAACTGGCACACTATTAATGTAACATAATACACGTGATGACAGAGGAAATTAACGTTTTCCGTTAATTCTGGAATAGCGTTGATGGGCAATCATTAACGCTTGCGAGTTACCTTCGTGATTGCAGATCGCATGTTTTGCCATGAAGCCTGGTGCGCGTGCTAGGTTTCTGATATCAGATTGCATCGACTATGATCGTAATCGCTACTAAACTAGTGGATCATTAATACCTCGTACACAAGTATAATTGATAATGCCTGGAAATTCGTTCTCAGCGAAGATAGTGGTTACTTGTCATTATCAGAAGCTCGTTTATTTTATAAAAAGAAGCATTTCATCGAATTAAGGAGAAAGTGTTTGTCTCGTACAAGAGAACTAACAAGTGAAAAATTTCGTATCAATTTCGTATCGCAATTACCAATTATAAACCGAAACCGGCTTCAATTGAATTGTGGACGACTGGAAACAATTTTCTTTACTTCATCGAGAGTCGTTCTCTCTGTGGGTTTGTTAAAGGATCATTCAACGATGGAAACCTTTCTCGCCATTTAATTCCATCCATTGCAGCCGAAGCGTAAGCATACAGAAAAGAAATGAAAGAATGGTTGACAGGGGTGGAAAGGAAGAAAAGGTGGAGGAGGGTGGGAAAAAAAGAGGGAAGAAGAGTTTCTTAGACACGCTCCAATTACGGTGTTCAGAGCTTTAGAGGGGATTATAGATACGGTACAATGACTGCTTCTGATCTAAATCGGATTTAGCTTCAATTCAAGTCTTCATTCTTCGAATGCTTGGTTGTACTCGGTCGTCGTGCGCTCTGACCACGTACGACGCGGTTCGAGTTGCAAGTTAAAACGTGCCCTGAACTGTTGTATGTAGGTCTTCGTCCCGGCTAAAAGCGAAAGGGTGAAATCGGTTGGAAAGCGCAAGCTTTTACACTTTTGACTTTAGCTGCGGCCTCGTCTCTTTTGAAGCGGTGCTGTGCATTTATTGTATCCATTATTCCCGAACCGACGACACCGTGCGTGCTATTACGTATCGCGTGGCAATGTTGGAAGGCTTGCTTGCTCTTTTTTCATCCCGTTTCTGTTCCATCTATTTTTTTTTTTTTCTTTTCTTTTTGCGAAACTGCGGACACAGAAAGAAGATACAAGGGGTGAACGTTCTTTGACGCTTCTCGTTACAACACCATTGTTTTCCGTGCAACGCGCTCCTTTGTTCTCTCGTACTTGTAATTGTACGAGCGTCTTCGTGATACGACGATTGGCGCGAGATTAATCGCGAAATAACGCACCGTGCGAAGCGTTTCACTTCGTTACGTAGCGTGCCACCACGTACACGCGAGATGAAGATTTTACATACAGGTACTATAATTATAGACTAAATTAAAAATGCGGGAAGCAATAATATTTAAATTCTGCGCTCGAAAATATAACGGGTAAAATAATTAAAAAGTCGAGGGATACATTAATTCCAACGTATTGGACGAGGTCCGTATGGTCATTTGACGCGTTATTTATCAATGCGCAAAGGATGTTCCTTTTAGAGAGAGGAAATTATTCATACCATACGGATACGGTCACCGGATAATTCCGATTTGCCCGTTACCTCCCTCTCCTCGGCTTCGTGTTTTTCGCGTTCCCTACATCTTTCTTCATTTCTGTGCTCGATGTTCCAACGGCTGACACAAAGCCGGCATTCCACGGCACGCTTTAAGCGCAAATCGAGCACGAAACTATTTTCGATATCGCATCCATTCGGATCTAATGAACCGGCCGCGTTCGCGTCCGTGGTATCCATACCCGACAGGGTTGCAAAACTCCTTGGAAGGAATTTAATTAATGGGACACGGTTTGTATGATGTTATTCGCAGCGACGCTTTCCTCTCTTTCTTACGGCTAATCCTAACCCTTTACCGTCGTCTATCGATTCCCCGGTCCCGTGCCAGATATGAACCGGATTTAAATTAAAAGTGTCGAGAACTTTTAACATTCGGAGGATTCCGAGCAGACCGACCCGTCTGAATTCTGAGCTAATTAAATCCGGAGCTAAGCTTATCGCGGAACTTACTATTGTACCCCCGAACAGTCCTGATTACTGCGATAATGGCGACACGCTGTGACGGTAATGATTTACGATCATTATCGGTGGATTTTAATTTCGACAGATGAAATTTTCACGCGGACAGTGCCTGTTCGTCGAATTGATTTTATCGTACCGGTGATCGGCCGATTTTAGTGACAGGATATTCTCCTTGCTAACTGATACTCGGTTAATTTAAAGTTTCGAGTTAATGGAATTAGTTTATGGACGCTCGCCGGATACCTTTGTTTTCCTTCCTTCCACCTCTTCTTCCTTCCCCCATTTGCTGCTGCGGCCTGCCCCCCCTTTGCACAGATATTCTAACCACGCTATTCCGCTGATTGTCCCCTTGTCACCATCTTATCCCTCAGCCACGATGTTTCTCGTTGAATCACGAGATCCAGGGATGACTACCGACTATAATGGTACAATGTCAGATAATTTCGCACGCAGTGTTCCAACCATTGTGTCCTCGAATAGAGTCTGTGGGCGCCTTATCTGCGAACCAGTGATGGTTCAATTAGACGAGTCTGACGAAGTCCCTCGTGGTATAAACAGATGTTGGTGTACGTATTAGGATCAACCACGTCGCTCGCGAGCGAACGATAAAGTCAGTTTGTTCAAAGAAAAAAACAAATTCTAAAATAGATGTTCGTTCTTATCTTCGATTGTCCCGGTAAAATGTTACATCGTATAAACGATCTTTCAAACGGTTCTCCGTCGAAACGAAGAAGCGATGATCGATACGACTCGTTAAAAATCTCTTGATGAGTCGCGAAATGATCGTTGAATCTACAACCTGTTAAGAGCGGAAGAACCGTCGTCGTCGGTTATAAAGAGCTAACGACTCGTTAAAAATTGACGTTCCAAATTAGGAGCGCTTCTTATGAAAGAACGAACATACTCGGCAAAGGAGGACGTCTGATTACAAGACACAAAGGAATCATTACGACGTCGGGGATGGGTGGTACATAGACGTGCGCCGGTTGCCCGAGGACGGTGCAAAGGATCTTGCTAGGTCAAAGATTATAATTAAAGACGAATCTTTATTCGGGATAGACCTGTTCGGAAGGTCTCGTGAATCGCCGTTGCTATAGTTACGATGAAAGCGGACAGGGATATCGACCGAGGAAACTGCACTAGACTAGACGGACGTACTCAATTCGCTCGGTTAAGTTCGAGCACCGGGAATAAAGAAAGAGAGGAGAGGAGCGGAGCCGAGGAAGAGCAGCTCCGGACGAGACGGAGAGAGAGAGAGAGAGAGAGAGAGAGAGAGAGAGAGAGAGAGAGAGAGAGGCATGGGACAGATGCGGCCGGCGATGTTGCGCCGCGAAGGGAGAAAAAGATAATTAGTTGATTCGCTGGAGTATAATTAAGTGGAGATTTTGCGTTGATCTCCGAGAGCCGTCGCGTTTCCATTCCTCTCGGCATCGTCCCAACACCGCGGTGACGGCAATCCTTGGATCAGACTCTAATATCGGTCTTATCAGGGACCAAATTAGAGGGGGACTGGTTCCGTGAGATTTTGACGATGACCGCCGCGAAGTTTCATGTCGCCGGATTGAAATCCACGAAAGTAGCATCGAAGCGGCCCGGTAGGATACCGGGTGTTTTCTTCGGGAAATGCAAATGATAAATTGCGAGCCGGAGCAAGGATTATGAGGACTTTATGTATTTTCGCGCTGCTGAACTGTGAAGCTTAACACAATTCATCGTGATGAATGGGCTTGAACTCTGTTGAATGTTACGCCGCTGAAATCACGTTTACTCGCGAGTGACGCCGGTACAAATGATAATTCAGTAACTGAATTATCGCGTGAACGTGAATCTCGCGTTGCTCGCTTGTCGTCTTTTTAAAAATATTTCTACTCCCGGTAATCCGCATGGATAGAGATATACAATTTAAGATACGTGATGTTCTCACTCTGGTTACTTCGCTTGATCATTTAGCCGAGGCTTCATTCGTTTATCGATCAGATTTTACTAAATTGAGAAACCTCGCGGCACGCGAAGGTTTGTTCGCGTTTGAGAAAATAAATAAATCGCAGAAATTGGTAACAGATAACGCGTTAATTTATGAACGCGAGTATCGCGTTGCCGGACAAACGTGAAACTTCTTCTCCGGGGTGGCTCGTAAATTGGCGGTTTGATTCAGTAAGAATAGGCTGAATGGCGTTGAGCGATGAAAAGCCGGGACAAGTTTGGCTCGAAGCCTCGCAATCTACATAGCAGGCAAACGTGACAGCCGCGTGTACACACGTATGTACACACGTTCAACTACATAGGCGCATCAATTATGCATGCATCCATCTATCCCGGCGCTGACAGAGCTCCGCTCTGCGAGCGCGTATGCACGCGTCTACGGCAGGGCCAAAGCGTCAGTTAGATTTCCAAATAGGCCTGTTCCTTTGACGACGTGCATCTTAGTGGCTGCCTGCGCTTTGCCGGAGTAGAAATTCACCCGGCGTAAACGTTCTGTCATAAGTATATACGCGCGTACCACCGTTCGCGATATAAAACGCGGTAGGTTCTACGCGGAATCCGCGCCGGAAAAGGAAGCCCGGACGAGCTTTGTCGGAGCTACGGGATGAAGATTGATTCGCGACAGGTGTTCGAGATTTTGTATCCAGATACCGCAGACCGCAGTTTTGTACCGTTTACTGTATCGCTAAAAAGTAATTACGTTATAATCATAGGTTCGCTCTTAACAATCTTATTTCTATGTAAATCCAACATTTAACCCGTGAGGCTGGGAATCTTTTTCCGCGGTGCATACATACGCGTGCGTATGATTGAATAATAATCAATAAGCGCGGAAATAATTGCAGCCGCACGTAGTCATTCGCGTTACATAGTCGCCGTTAGAGTTATTTATAATAACAGGTGTGAAACCTCATTTCACGATAGCTAGCGATATTCTTTCTTATTCGCTTTAAAGTCGTGACACGTTCTAAGCATTTGAGCGGCAGCGTGTGCGCTCTGCCGCTGAGGATGAAAGGTCTTCAGGGAAAAAGAAGCAAACCTTCCTGTGCACACAGCGTTTATTAACTCCTGTCTGCGCGGGACGGTGGTAAAGGGAATTCTGGTTTCGAGTTTGTCGGACGGATTCGTAGATAATTTTCGAGCAATTTTTTTTATCCTCGTAGGGAGATCGATTCGGACGGCGATTAAAGTCGATGTACTTGTCAGCGTGTTCACGGTTGCATAGGTCGTCATTAATATGATCGGCGGCGTGAGTAATCGCGGATGGGTAAAAAGCCATCCGTTTGGCCGGGTCTTCTAATGACATTAATTCAGCATTGAGACTTTTGCTCCGTGGGTGATAAATAATGCTCGCGTATTGCCTGTAATATAATGCTCATTAATTTTGCGGCCCCTCGGCGTTAATTTATGCGCCTTTCGAGCGTGTGTCTCAACGGTTCTAAACTGCATCGCACGCGCACGCGTGTATACGCCCGCATGTATAATGGAAAATACGTCCGAATGTTATAACACGGATGAATAATATCGTTCGAAGGAACACGCCGCTGCGATTCTGTTGAAATTATTAGTTATCGCGTTGAAATATTCACTGTTTTTATCCACTCCGTGCTGCGAGCCGGTCTCCATACGGAATCCCATTATTTGTTTTCGCTACTCCTACAAAAAGGAGCTTACATACTATTGGTTTTGCTTTAATCTTTATTTCCTGTTACGATACATAATATTAAACAAGTATTAAGTTCAGTATGAAAAATTTAAGTGAACTAATAAATTTGGTCTTGCTTCTCACGTTTATTAANGCTTACATACTGTTGGTTTTGCTTTAATCTTTATTTCCTGTTACGATATATAATATTAAACAAGTAGTGAAGTTCAGTATGAAAAATTTAAGTGAACTAATAAATTTGGTCTTGCTTCTCACGTTTATTAATAGTGGAGTGACAGTTGAATTTCAGGGGAATTAAGTATTGATCTGCTTGTTTTGCCCAGCTGAAATAGAGGAAGCACATTAAAGACTGATTATAGTGATCTATCATATATCTTATTACTTGGCGCCGATAGTGTTATAAATGTTAGTGTCGGTTAATATTGTTCTGAATATATCCGTAGTTTAAACACGGGTAATTAATATTTCAATATTGCAACATAATTTCCTGTCCTGCGATACTGGCAGCACAATTCGACGTATGCACACTGTTGACCATATAATTCTGCAATCAATACTCCGCTATGAGTAACCGTGTCATATTAAACTCATTGTCACCGTAATGAACGTTGCAGTCTATCTAAAGTATATTATACACCGTAGATAAAAGATGCAGGGAAATGGGAGTATAGGATTTCGGAATAAGGCCGCATAAATCATAATTTTTCGATCGATCGATCTCACCTGAAAGAAGCTGAAAAATCATTCGATAAAATGTAAGCGGCAATTAGAGTACACATTTGTATCAATCAGGCTGACAGGCTTTGATTTCTCGATTTAACATCGTCGACTTTTCAATCGCTAGCCCCTTTCTTACAGTAATACATATTATCTACCTTCTATTCACTTCATCCGGGAGTGACGTAACAATTGTTCAGCTTTCTTCTATGCCGCCCAGCGGACGAGTCATCGGTTACTTTTTTAATGCTCTCTGAATATGATATACAAGGTGAGACTTGTGGACCGAATATGTAGATGAATTTCTTCGAGTTCAAAAGAAACTATTCAAAAAGTTGCGATGAAATTTTTTCATGAACTCAGTGTTACATTTGCATAAGGAAATTATTCTTCGTTTAACCAAATCATATAAATGCTCAGACAGGCTGAAAAGAATGTTAGAGTATGTATTATGCGAAAGTGAAAATAATGAATATCCTTGATTTTCACACGTGGTGCAAGAAGATTTATTTTCCCATTAAAGAAGTATAATCTGAATATACATACAATATGCTGATTTAATTTTCTACGCGGCAAGTGAATAATTGTATTAGACCGTTTCGTAAGTTTTTTTTACTCTGGTTCACTTCTGGCTATATTTATGTAAATCCTATTTATGGTTTCACTCGTCGTTTTTCAAAGTGTCTCACTAGTGACACAATCTTTTTTAAAATTATTTTCTACATCGTTCAATGTAGTCGAGAGATTCAATTCCAATTTGTAAATTCTGTTTTAAACATAGTCGTAGTTCGGTCCAGTTACTAAACGGGCTCACCCTGTATAGAGAACGGTATGCGGTAGAGAGAGCACAGCCTAAAGTCGTTTCACGGTGAGTCACAGTTATGAGTGATGACCGGACGTACGAAAACGAAAGTTCATGGATCGACACGATCGATAACGCGAACATAGCTAGCGATGCTATCGTTCGATCGAGCAGCGCAACGAGAGGTAAATTGAGCTGCCACTCGATGTATCTCTTATCATCTTCGAAAGAATGTGGTTCATTTCTTTTTTCGCGTGACACGGTTTCTGTTCGGTGATCGACTTCGCTCATTCTTTTAACTCCCGTTGAATTTTCTTCCTTCTTCTTCTTCTTCTTCTCGCCTTCGCCCCCCGCGAGTCGAAAATTTCAAAAGTTCGGTCCAGGAACGCGTCGATGGCCACCGCGCCTTTAACGAATCGATCCAAGTTTCGCGATTG
>SHCU01000147.1:23497-40692 GCA_004307685.1 Ceratina australensis | reverse complement strand
TTGATACCTCATGGTAGAAATAGTGTTGGAAAAGGAGAATAGTATAATTTATTTTAATTCTACGTTATGTTCTTCATATACCATTTATTTCTCTACCTTATTTCAATTCGCTTCGACGTATAAATATCGTTTAATTGGTGGCTGGCAGCTGCAGGGTTAGTTGGTAAACAGCTCACGATAAAATCATATTGTACCCGGTGCAGTGACTGCGGAATAGTTATAGTTAGGCGGGCAGGATAAGTTATTGAGTTCATTCACACGCGAAATAGAATTATCGCGGTGGAATTCCGGAAGAACCTGATCGGCGCTGCGAGTTTATACGCGGGGAGCTGTGTTGTATGCACGTGAGCACGCGTGTGTACACATCGCCGAAATTCAACGCCGCGCGTTAAAGTAATTACGCGTATCATTTATCGAATACAAAGCAAATTTTCTGTATCGAGAAGAAATTCAAATTGCGCATGAAATTGAACCATCTATTTAAAGGTACACTGTTCGGTCATGAATATACACGGGGAGTTTAAATTCTTAATCAAATATTTAAGCAGGATTCTAAACGAAAGATACATTTAAAGTGATAATTTTGATAAAAAAATCTTCAAACCAGATTGCAAATTAAAAATCATATAATCCTTCTAATCTCCTCGTTTTTGTATTTCTAAAATTTTCTCTCTATAAAATCGAACCCGTAATTAGCATCGGACTAACAGCAGTGGGTTTGATCGACAATTTTATGCCGTGATATTTTCAGCCGGAGCGAGAATCGCAAAGCAATCTGCGTGTACATAACAGGATCATTTACAATCCATTCCACGTGAACAAAACATGCAGCATATTTTCATTTCATTCGTTTTTTCGATCAATCTCCTTTCTTCTTTGTTCCTCACTTATTCCCCTTTTCATGTTGTTATTTTCGTCGTTTCTCAACGCGGAATCGAGCGAGAGAGAAATTGAACCGTGCCGATGCGATGTGGTCGCGACTGAAAATAGTGATAAATAACGATCGCGTTCCATTAAGATAAATCGATGGGTAATGGAGCCGGTGTATTGTAAGTGACAGTTCGCTGATTGGATAAGCTATCATC
The DNA here is from genome assembly GCA_004307685.1 of Ceratina australensis. Taxonomy (NCBI): domain Eukaryota; kingdom Metazoa; phylum Arthropoda; class Insecta; order Hymenoptera; family Apidae; genus Ceratina; species Ceratina australensis. The sequence continues at coordinate 39,607 of SHCU01000147.1, read as the reverse complement.
AACCGAGCCGTTTTGCATTATGCGTCGTACGTACGCCGTGTTCAACGCTTTACAAGTTTACATGAAAAGTTTTCAAGCATATCTTTTCATCGATAGCTGCCGAGTCTACGTTTCAAAGAGGGAATTTCAGGTTTTCTTCGGGATTTTAATCACCGTAGTCTTATTAATAAATACAAGAATTATGGAGCACAATTTTTGCATAAAATATTACGTATTACTCGAAACAAAATCTGTCAAACGTGATATTATTCGCTTTATCCTGTTTCTGAGCGTAGAGGACTTATGAATATTCACGTGTTACTTAAAAATTGAAATCGTTTGGTTTTTCTGAAAATTTGTTCTTTGATATTTTGTTCCGAGCTACCAAAGCTTCAAAACAGCGTTCGAGCACGAAACAGCGTGCAAGAGTGTAATCGTTTAATTACATTTGACAAAAAGTAAAAGCAATACCGCGCGCTGCGTTGCATTTGATCCAACTTTTCAAACAGGCACCGGTACAACCTTTCAAACGAATCAGAGTGCCCCGAGCGTGCTTTAAATTATTAATCTTTCATTTTCTAAATGCATAGAGGGAAACGGTTCGAAGCTAGAGGACGGTTTTAACTGCGCAATCATTTTGATTTCCCAAAGTGGCGAGCTCGACGTACCGTCGAGGTGACGCGTATAATCATTTAGTAATTAATGTACATTTTAGTAATAATTAATTTCTGTGTAAATATTTTTTACAAATATTTTTTTACTGAATTCTCAGTACGTTACTCTTAGAGAGATTTAAGTAGCTGAAAAATCCTAGAACGTTTATCTTCTGTGCTATTTACGTAGAACATGAAACTCCTCTATCCACTGTAATAAGATTGATAATAATAGCGGCTGGGATTACTTCGTACGCGGACAAATGACTGGACACTATTGTCACGTAGGTATGATTCGCGAACACACGGTAAAAAACTTCACCGCTGTGTTTGCTTGCCAAATGCAAATACGATGAGAACGTAAAGGAAAACAAATCTTTGCGATTTTTCTGGTAAACCTGTTGATCTTTTTGCCGTACACTCGTGTCCTCTTATATGTTTAGTAGAGGTTTCTTCAGAAAGTTTGTAGTGATCATCTTAGAGCGAGCTAATAATAGCTAAAGAGTAAAGTAGCTTTATTTTTGACTTTGTGAAATCACGAATTAAAAATGTGGAACAGGATTTCATATGAATTATGAGAGTAATGGTAAATTCGAAGTGTATTCTACGGGGACAGAATTTTATTTGTACAAAAGTTAATGTCAAGATTTTCTCATCACGCTATGCATATTAAAGAGATACATATTATCATTATGAAGTGTATTTGCTTTGAGGACAGTGTATTTTATGATCAAATTAAGCCACTGAATGCTTAAATCTACTTTAAATTCTCTTTTATCTGAATGGGAATGTCGAAGCCTTGCTCTTTTTTAAACAAATGTCATTTGCTTCTGGCGAATTCATTTAACCACTACAATTTTAATTCCCTGAAGCTTTGTATCTAACGTGCCAACCTGGCTTAAAACTTAAAAGCGACGTTTTGATGTAAACACACGTTTTATTCAGGCCTGTTGCCCTTACCGATGATGTACAGTTTTAATAACGAAGCTTCCTGGCCTTAATATGAACCTGTACGTTCGGCGCATAAAAATATTTGTCTCAAGGAAGATTGCGATCATCGGTGAATTATGCGGCTTCTTTATGGCACTGTAATCTTTGCAAATATGTAGTATTCCAGACTCTCCCTTTCCGGGTCACATTATAGTTTATAAATCAATTTTATTTGACATACGAAATGATTCCTGAAAAATCATCTCGATTTGTATTGATTTATTTTATTTTATTTTTACACGATAGATCGGACATTTCAGCAGCGAAATTTTAATAACAGAAAATATATCCGAACGCCGACTTTTACATCTACATGATCGACTCTGACAAATAATTGATATTCACTTTTTGCAACAACGGCTATGAATATTTATTGGGAATCTGGTGAACAGAAAGCAGAGATGGCATCACGCGTCGAAAATGCAACGCGTTGTGAACACAGGTAGCGCGAGATCAGCAAACAATTAAATATTTTCCAGAGTTTCGTACCGGGCGAACTGAAAGAACCCTGCACGAGTACGGAGCGTAGCCGAAAATGATAAAACAGCAGGTATCGAAAATTACAGGCGTATTTTCAAAGTTACACTGACCTCCCATACGCGCGCGTTGCCAGTTTCACGTACGCGTAAAACGGAGTGCAATCTTTTTTTTAAAAATTTTTACGAAGCGAGCAGACGAGCAAAGCTTTACGTCCTGTGTTAACTTTTCATGAAAAAAAAAGAGAGAGAGATGTACACGTGTACATAGAGAGCGAAGAGGTGTGAGTGGAAGAAAGATTGCTCTTCCATTTCGTTCCTCGTTCTAACTTTAAAGAAAAATGTCAGTTCGTTGCGAAAAATGACCAAAATGATCGAATAAAAATTTAATTAAGCATTATACTTAATTGATTATATTTCGCGTTTAAAACTGACGTTTTTTATTCGCATCGAGGAACGACGTCAATCACTGATAACAAGATTGTTCAGCAGCCGGCATGACGGAACGGTGGCTCGAATTTTCATTGCAATTTTATGGTTTTGACTCGGGGTTCCCCGTAATTGAATTCGGATATCGCTTCGTACACCTTTAGACTATTTGCAGTTCGATTTTTCACGCACGCGCACGTGAATAGCCATTAAAGTTCAATCAAGCCTATTCACGCGAGGCGAAAAGTTGCCGAACGCCGGCGCGACCGGGGAGTCGCGGTCGAAATTTTTTACCCGCCCCCTCTTGAACGTTCGCTTCAGCCGCTCGAAACAAAGTTTAATGGGGATACCGGTTGGTAATATAAGCGCACGAAAAAATTTCATTTCGCGCGGCGCGAACGTCTGCGAGCATCGTGGAATCCTGACGGAGACACTGAATGCAAACAGATGTCACGGGCAAACGTGGGTGCATACGTTTTAAAAGTGTCGACCGTGGCGAAGGAGGACGCGCATACATATACGCGGCGTACACGGGAAAAGCACATACTCTTTAAAGGGATGTAATGGAAGCTGTCTCGCTAGTTTGGTTTGCGTTCCTGTCGAAGAAATGAGACGATGTTTAACGCGAGGGAAAACAGAGGGTAAAAGAAAGCGTTTGCATACCACTTTGCCCGCATTAATTCCGCACGCGAGAATGTCTTATTAGCGAGAGACACTTGTGTTCATTTTTATTTTGCGAGAGAGGCAAGCCTCTCCGAGGGATAAATTGCGTTTTTTCAATTCTATATGTAATTAGCGAAAATATTTTTCATATTAAAGTCGCGTTCATCTTTGTAGTCGGTGTGTAAAGTAATTTTTAGCTTCTGAAGCGTAGCATCGAAAATATTAAATGTGACAGGAAAATTGGCTTTCCGTTTATGAAAGATTCCTAGAGACTTTCATGTGACAGGTCGATCAGGACTATACTGCGTACTCGAGTCTCGAGGGTATTAACCTTCTAGTCCGCGTCAGCATGAAATCTCATAAATTTCATTCATCGACATATAATTTCCTTAGGAAATTAAGTTATGAATCTTATAAAAATGTGAAAATTATTATAGTAGTCGCATTTATTTGGAAAGCGCATAAGCTAGCTTATAAAGTGCGATTCAAAGTACATTTTAAATATTTCGATAGTTGCAAATGCATCATGGATCGGTCGATCGTGAAATCTGAAATAGTTAAAAAATTTGGAGAATCGATATTTGGCGAGTGACGAGAGTAACGTCGTTAGGAAAGCGTAGCCGGTTGGAATGCGCGAGAAGAGCCAGTGTCCGGCAGGAATGACAAATTGTACTTTAAAGCGCTCGCTGAAAGCTGTTCGGACGCACAGCCGGAACATACCGGATCCGAAAGCTCTGTTATGGATGACAAATCGTCGTAGCAGGTGTTTGGACCGAGGTGCGATCTTCCCCGGAACTTATCTACGTGCCCCGTTTGTTTGAAACGAGCTTCGGCTCTTGACGTTTCAAAGAAATGCCCCTCGTACATTCTTTCCACTAATGGAAACTGTGGCAACGTATAAATAGTTGCTGCTGCCCAACATCTCATTCACAAGCTGTAGTTTAAAGATCGAATGAATATTAATTGTACGCGAACCATAGAAAATGATCGGAGTTTCGACCCAGAAATTTTAATTGAAACCTCCCCTATTCGATGACAAGCGTCGTACGATTTACATGGGACGAGATGAATGTCAGGGGCGATTGTTGACCATCATGATGGATGCCGTGACCGAGAGGTCCGATAAAGTCGCTTCAGGCCTATAATATTGACGTTGTAGATAAAAAACAAAATCCTCGATGTAATCCTTATTCTTCTCCCCCGTGTTTGATCAGGAGATGCCCACGCTTGTGCACACCGTGCGCGAGTCGTTGAAAGACAATTTTTCGTCCCCTCGGATATATCATTATGTCCTTGACATGTATGCCTCTATTCATCGATAAAAGCCGGCTAGAAAACATAAAAGGTGGAGTGCGGTAACGCGAATTTCGTCTCGAGGAACTTATCATCGATCATGCCTCGGGAACAAGTCGTAAAACCTCTATCTGGCATGTTGAACGTGGAAAAGTTTATCGACGGTCCGGCTAGCCCGCGGCCCTTTGGTCAACTACGAGAGAGTGGACGAACGGGCCACTCCGCGGCGAAAGATCGGCTGCTACAAGAGAGTACCGTTCCTCTCCTACATATTTTCGGTACGGAGTGTATAACGTCCGATTCTAACGTGGTCGGCAGAAGCGATGGAGAAAGGAAGCGGTTCCCGACGATATATGGCACGGCCAGTAACGATAAGGGATTGAGCATAATAGCAGTCCGCTACCCCGGGAACATAGTTAGCCCCGGACTCCATGAAAAATACTAATGGGACGAGGTCAGTCGGCTCGTGGAAGTAAATTTCGCGGGCGGATGGCCGGGAAGCACAAAGGAAGATAAGGGTGCGGTCCTGCGCGGATTTTCGACGTATAATATGCGAATCGCGTTCCCGACTCTCTCGTCGCCAGGTATTAGCTTACTCATTTTTTAATGCATCGCTACAGAAGTCATCCGTCGTAAGGAACGTACGTGTCGCGAGCACATGTACATTATTTTAATCCTCTATGATATCATTGGTAGGACTCGAAAATTTGGATTCGGATATGGAATAATATTTTTGATCTCGATATGCATTTAAATTTATTTAACGCTAAGTAACATCTGTAATGCAAACAGGCTCTGCGAGTTATAAATTTTACTCCCCGCATACATTTGTCGCGAGCAACGACGTTTATTCGAGCCTTATCATCTAGTTAGGGCACCCTGTATATAACTTGGAAGTTACTTACAAGATGATTGTCTTAAGTGCTTCATCCTGTATACGTTCTCTGCTCGGCAACGTTCAAAAACGTGAACACATAAAGATACCTTAATATACACCAATCTTGTCTCAAGTGCAATGCATGTATCTCTAACGTATGCATGAATTACATCTATGTGTATCGGGTGGGAAAATGTAGACACCGTCTAATGAATTTATTATTTAGGATGTGTTATTTAATTAAAATTAATTTATGGTTTAAAATCATCACATACACACATACATCATGTTATTACAAATGGTAATGTAAATTGGTCATTTTATAAAGAAATAGAGATATTATGCTTGATAAAGGGTGCAAATAACACGACTATCCAAAAGCGGTCCGGAACTGGCAGTCTCATCGACTTCTTAATTAACAACTTCTGAAAAGGGATGAATTTCCCCGTAGGCCATACCGGGTCGGGATGGGCGAGACTTACCGAACAGAGGAACGACTGACTGAACCTTCTCTGAATCTCTGTCTGTGGATAAAGCTAATTAAATTCTAGTACCGACCTTTGCTTGTACCAGCTACCAAAGCGGACGTGACGAAAGCACGAGCAGGCGTTCGCGTTTAAATGCAATTTGCATTTCATTAGTTCGCCACGATCCCGGAGATTTTGCTCGTTCGTCTTGACATCCATCGTGCCCCGCGGTAACGGGTTTCCATTTTCTATAATTTCATGACGTATGGTTACTAATTCATCGACCTGCACTTAGCAGAAACGAACAGCCAATAACGCGAAATTTCGTGGTAATGAAGTTAATGAGTAACGGGAAAAGTTCCCCGCGGTTGATGGTTTATTGTCGGTCACCGACATTACGGAATTGCAGAACATCAGAACGTGACTTGTTTGAAGTTTCTGACAATTCCCTTAGATTTTCGTCTCGGGATAGGATCTCTCGCTTCTCATTAAAATCGACGCTAACAGAATTGTGACTGTAATAAAAAAATCATAAATTAATCTGAAGCTGTTCGGTGGATTCGCACTAATTTATAGAACGAATTAAAATACGTCGAGAAATATGAAATATTGCTGGTCGATGTTTCTTCTATTCTGGTTCTTATATCACGCGGACGTTCTCGCTCTACGGGAGACAATTATTTTCTATATTTCCGATAAACGAGCATTGATTGTATGCTGCGTTGATGCGAACGAGTCGACAATATCCACCGATAATTGGTTTCACGGTTGAATTCCCACCCCGAAACCCAGTTTCCCCGTAATGGATTACGACGCGATGCTGAGAATCTCTTTTCTTCGCGAGAATAAGCCGTTCGTGAACCACTTTGGGACGACGGTTTGAGTCGATTTATAGAAACCGGGGAGCTTACTTTCCAATCGTCTTAAATTCAACAAGTACCGATGCCAGGGCCTCGCGATTTCTTGTGTGACCGTTATCATTCCTTCAGACAGAATTATGATGCCAGTTGGTCACGATCCTTAGTACTTTTAAATCAGGTTAGATATCGAATTTTTGTTCGATGTGAAACGATAGCACCGTTTCTTCGATTTTCACATGATGAACAATTAATTGTACGATGAAGATGACAGAGTTAATACTGTTTTATATTACAAGGTCGACGTTGAAAAACGACGGGTTATAAAGAGAAGATGTACCGTGGTATATTTGAAAAAGTTGATTTTAATTCTTTTGTGACAAAAATTTTTTCAAAGGTTTCACATAGATCAATAGAATATAGTGAATTTCGTTTGAAACAGTTCTTTGTTAAACTATCAGTACCGGATGCAATATCGCTTGCAGTCCATCCACACCGGATTCGGAAACTCGTGGATCAAAGGAAAAAGTTTAGGAAAATTAATATTTCTACGCCATTTAGTTTTATACATCCAATATGTCACTTAAAATTGCAAATCAATTAGCACGTGATGCGTTCACGGTAAACGTTCATGAATAATTCATTTGCAATCTTCATGATGAAATAATGCCGATCGATTATCACTAAATATTTCCGAAGAAACGTTTACAGGTAAATACGGTTTCGCGATATTAATAACAGAATAATGACAGGCTACAATTTCCAATTTCGACGTTACAGAAACTAAATTACTCGAAATTTCATCGATTCGCGTTATCCTCGGTAATCGTAGACGCGAGGAGGCAAATCGCGGGACGTCATTTACCCGGTCGCATGCGCTATCGGTAGTAACACGGTGTATTCATCGTGTTCTAAATCTGGTGCGGTCAACGAAGCCGTTGGGAAAAGGGTTCCAGTTCCCTGTTCACGCCCGAGTAACTTTCAGTGCCGGTAACTCTGAAATAGTGGCACTTGTACCGACAGCGGGACTGGCATATATTAATAAGGACGAAGCGTGGGTCTCTACGTTTCGAAAAGGGACAAAGTTCCGTGAGGGTTGGATGGTAGTGCCGTGGTTCTGATTTTCTCGCCAGCTGCTCGGATCCCGATACGCGCTGTACGTAGCATAATACACTCGTCCGAGCGCAACACACCCAATCGTGTTCTTATATTGCACGTACGTTTCTTGTCGTCATTTTCGTGCCTCTACGTACGTATCGGTTTAACGTTATAAATTGATACGAAAGTGATCCGAGCTTTTTAGCATATAAATGGAATCGTTGAGAATAAGTTACACATTTCCACATTTGTAACTCGTAACGGGCATTAGGGATGCAGGCAAAGGGTCAACTGGTTTCTCCTGAGTGATGGTTGGTATTTGCGAAGGATGGAGGAACGGCGCGGAGGAATTTATTACCCGGGGTCGATAGAATTCGCGCGGGACACTTTTCTTCGACGTCATCGTATATCGTCATCATCCCCCTATCTCGTTGTCCGTTCGGCATCCACGGGTACGCGCGAGACGAGCAGGTAAATGAGAAAACGTTCGCCGATAAATCAAATTCAATTTACCATTCGCATTACTCCGTTGTCAGACTTTTTGCTCCGGCGAATATCAAATACCAATATAGATAGCTTCCGAGGTTTAAATTTATGCTGCGTACGAACGTTCAGCGCTTGATAACCGTAAATTGATTAATCATTCTTCTATTCGTTTATTTAGAGTTATTGCCACTTTTGATCATCCTAGTATCAATTGCGTTTATCCTTCGCGATTCAGAGTGTAGGAAATGAATATTGATATTTTTAGCTGTTTCTTTGAAACCGTAATCACTTTACATTGTGATAAATTACATCGCGTGAATCATGTGCCGCGCAACGGAAAATTGAAGTACCGAGCGATAATAAGATGAAGACGTGCGCTTCAATTTTTGATTGTTTCGTCGTTTCTTCTCTCGAATGGTGAACCGATATTTTTCTTCCTGAAAACCAATTTCGCGACGACGGGACGTTAAGGAGCGCAGCGGGCCGGATCGCGCGAATGCTGAAAATTATTTCCACGGGATTATTCCACTGTGTGTCTCGCGTTACCCAGGTGGTAGCGCGCGAACAAACGAGCATTTACGTCATCTTTTCGCTACGATTCCTTCCCCCTTTTCTTATTCTTCCGTTGCGTTAGCCGCGCCGGTTCCCTTCTGGGATTAGCGAGTAACCAGATGCACGGGGCTAATCTTCGTGAACCTCCGTGGATGGTAAAAAACGAAGTCCTCTTATTCACAGCGGTTCTAAACTGGGGGTCTGGCTTCTTAAATATGCCCCGCGCCCAGGTACCGCCCCCGGCTACGCGTATTATTGATTTACCAGCGTTGTACGGAGTAAATATTCATGCGGGTCTATCGGAAAAATCGGCACCCGAGCGCTGAACCCTTCGCGGACGTATAAACCAGAGAAAGCAAGCGCCCCGGGCAACCGTTCGGATTCCTCGTTCCTCTCGCCCCGGGCGCTAATTGCAATTTCAAATGCGTTAACAACTAATTCTTTACTTCGTTAAAAGTATTCGGAACAGGTTGCATTCCCTTGTTTTAGCCGCTCCGAGCGTGCTGTTCTCCTCGCGAACGGATTAATGCGTAATGTATTCCCCGGTAAGATCTTAATGTGTGCGCTCAATTAGTATCGCTCTGATTTAGTTTCAATGCCGAGCGAATGGTTCGTTACTTGATAATTGCCGAATGAAAGGAAAGAATAAATCGGATTAACGTGACGATTAACTCTTTTTCATTTGTCCCATTGTGAATTAAATCCCCTTAGCAGTTGCGAGATCGTTTTATTAAAACAATGAGAAACATGGAATCGATAAAGCGGCATTGTGCAGTGAAATATCACGGTATGTTTCCTTATTGAATTACGTGGAACGGTAAAAACGTGGCAAAATGTTACTCGCATAAATTAAGAGTACCCATCCCGGCTACTAGAATGATTAAAAACAATCTATCCCGAAAGGCTTCCAGGTATTTCATCTTCCGTATCCTCTCGCATTTTAGCGGTGCAAAAGCTTGTTTGCTTTTTAGTTAAGAGTTACAAGAGCAAACTCCCTTGCTGGTATAACGTACAAAAGCGTGCCGATTCTTCCGTATCTCCCTTTGACACGAAATTCAAAAGTGTGCGAGCGTTTAAATAATATTTCACGTTCCTTTATTCGTTAATCAGTTTTTAATTAGCATTTCTCCTCGACTTATCTCCTTCAGACTGAATCAAATGAAAAACTTCTATTCATTCTGAGGTCATTAACATAATTTAATAAAAGAGAACCAGATTAATTCTTCAATTTATAATAGTATCTTGGAAAAATTTCTTTATTGACTTTTTAATTTTGTTCATAATCTTTTATCATCTATTTTTTAGCAACTCGGTATGCATCCGTCTTGATTTTACTGTATCTCATTCCTGGCTGGATCTAAATAATCTACGAGTTCTATAAAATATTTAGACCGGGGCGTTACTTATTCAAAATTTTTTGGAAAATCTGCATCCTTTAGATAATGCTATGAATAGTTAACGTAATGAAGGCAATATCTAAAGATTGCATGCAAATTCCTGTTTGATGTTGTGTATTGGGGTGTAATGAAAATATCAAAATTGTATGACTCTCTTTGTATAATGAAAGTATAATGCCTTTGGCGTACCAATTTCAAAAGCCAATTCCTGTCGAAGTTTTTTAATGTTTTTATCTTGTAGAACTATTTTATCGTGAAGTTAAATTAATACGAGGAAAAAAGAAATATTTGTATCTATTTATTTTATTATGATTCGTGCAGCTGTATGATAAACTCGCGACTCTTTCTCGATCCTCCATTTGCTTCTATTCTATGTCGCTTTCATGATCATCGGAAGCGACCACCTTTCGTTTTCGCAGACGTACGTAATATGCACAATGTAAAATGTACCTTATGCAGGGAGATCTATCAGGATCAAGTATTCACGAAAGGAAGGACGATCTGTTGCTCACGTCGCTGATTTATCGCGGCGAGGCGAACTGATGCGACGATATTTTCCTTGATGTCACCACATCGTCATCTACGTTTTCTATTTTCCCAGCGTCCCATTGATTGCCAATTAATCAATCTAAATTGTAAATGTGAAATCAGAACGAACGACGAAGAATTCTCAGAAATTATTGCCCTTGATAAAAGATTAATTAATCTCGTTCATAGTAATCCTGACGCGGAGAATAAAAGCTATTTCAAAAAGTCTTCAGTTAAATCGCAAAGGTAGCCCTTTCATCGTTAAATGGTGTGAAATCTGAAGTTAAATAATTTCTTAATTGATTTCCCGGGAACATATTCTGAATATTTTCAGACACGAAATTTCACGTTGTACGACCGTGTATGAATGATAAGAAAGCGTTAATGGTAGTTCGGGAATCTTCGATATCGCAACGTTCAAATGGAAGTTGAGCGTGTTGCACCTTCTGAATCATGCAGTATTTGTCTGAAACAATTTTCATCGGCAAGTTTCTGTTACGTAGTCGTCGTCGACTCCGGATAGAATTCTAAAAGTTTCTCCCCTCCTAGAATTGTATTACCAGTATAATCATGTTCTTGCTGAATCTCATTGAATAAGGAAACTACAAAATATTGTTTCGAAATGCACGAATTCGTTTCGCCTTTTATGCTCTTAATAATGCCATTTGTATGGAGATAACGTTGATTCCCTTCGAGATACTTTAATTATTCCCAAGTTATTCCCAGCTCACGTCAAATCTATCCAATCTCAATTTTTTTATACGTCGTATCGTCTAATTTCCTTACTTCTATAAATAGAAACAATTAGGTTGGAGAAGTTACGGCTGTAGGTTTATCTCGAACTTTTTACCTGGCTGTGTTTCAGCTTGGAGGTAAGACGAGCTGAAACGCTCCCTCGTTTCGCATAGAATCACGGGCAAACGTCGCGGTTGTTATTAAGTCTTCTTGCCAGAATTCATCTTCCTGCGGCAGGATATGCTTTATCCGGTGGACGACGCGACGACGACGCCGCGGCCGTCGCGCTTTCACCGTTTTGAAAACGAAAGCCGCACGCAAAGCTGCCCGGGTTTCTTGTCCCTTCTTGCCGTCCTTAACCGGCGAATGCTAACCACCGGAAAAACGGCTTACCCCTGGTTTGCTTTCCCTTTGCCGCAAATCCCAAATGCACCTGTCTCGGTGAAGCGTTATTGTAGTTACAGAATACCCGGGAAAATCCTGAAATCCTTGCGTGTATTCGCAAGCTCCAAAGATGCGTGTTACATGAAAATGGTCGAAAAAATAATCTGCAAGAGATAACCGCGAACGTGAGCTGATATTCTGTTCTTAGATCCGTGGAAAAGTTGAATCTGTAATTCTACCATTTGGCGGAAAATTAAAATGAAAATAATAAATAATTTAAGAATCTGGTTGAAAAGGAAGCATCGCAGCGATATCAGTTTTATGAATGGTTTCGAATCAACAGAATTCCTTGTTATCCGCTGCAATTAGTTGGGCCCGACAAACTGATTCCCCGCGGGCGTTGTACACGGATTCGAACCTTCTGAACTTGTCTGATTAGATTTACCAATAGCCATTTGTTCTGATACATTCCTGCGAATCAGATTTCTAATTAACCAGCCGGCCGGCCGGCCTTCCGATTAATGGAATAATCCTCGGACCAACTAATTAACTAGCCGGTTAAACAAGCAATCAACTCGTACTAGCCGGCTAGTCAATTAGCCGATCAATCACGTGGATGGCACATAAAAATCGTCACAATCCAGTCTACAATGATTAGTAGACGGATAAATATTAGCCGGCGACAAACGTGTTAGTCGATCCGATTAAATTTCGAACGATCAACTAATTTTCGATTTATCCTTGACCCGATGAAAAAATGTTTTACCGAATTTAAACATTTTTTAACTGACATATCCTCCGCGCGTAATAAACTGATTATCTGACTCTCGCGTCCCACATATTCGCCAGCCAGTTCTCCCGAATTCTTAACCTCGCCATTACCTGGCGTATGCATACATATACGTGCACGCGGTTTCTATACAGCTGCTGAGGAAGCGAATCGTTAGTCATCTTATTTCCATAACCTGAACCAGACGAGCGTTGCCTAGAGCCCGCAAAAATGGAATAGTGGATGTGGTTGCGCGCGATGCCGTAAGTACATTCGACTTGAAAAACGATCACGTTGCGCAGCACGATCCACGATGAACTTATTCAAAGAGTAATGACGTGCTCGACAATTTAGCAGTTATACGTATTCCGAAATTAGAATAATGCGAGTGACGAACGTCCTCTTGCTTCGTATTTAAAAAAAGAATCAGGTTCGAGACAAATTCATGTTGGAATAATTTTATATAAAATAGAATATAAAAGGATATGAGATACATTTTCATTTGATGTTTTATTGTATTTACTTAAAAGTTATAACGTCATATATCTCGTTGTTGTCAATCAATCTGTTCGGTGGATTATTCCGTCTAGACGGAACCGTGGGATCGATTATGAAAACGACTCGGGAGCGCGGCGATGATAATAAACAAATAACGATTTTCCCAGGTGCTCATGAATAATTCCACAGTTTCTGTTAAAGCGCCTTTGATAGAGAGTCAGCGAGAAAGCGTTTCCGCGTTCTTCTCACCGCGACGACTATTCCGTATTTTCCATTGGATATTGTATACGCCACTTAATGCCGGTAGTTGTTACTTGTCACGACGTTAACGTTCAACTTTCGGAAAGAATCGACCGAGACGTTGCGCTGCATTCGCGAGTTTCTACACTCGAACCAAAAAGTCGATCTCGGCGTTGAAATTCACCGAGAATTCAGAGTATAATCAAATTTTATATATTAATACTCTTCTGAAAGTATATTTTCTACCATGAGGTGTCAAAAGACACCTTTCAAATTTTAACTGAAAAAGAGATTCGAAAAATGTTTTAACATCTCGTCGTTTAAATATTCGTTTAATTGAGAGCTATTTTTTTCAATAACATTACTTACGTGCGACGGGTTTCTTATAATTTATGCTCTATAAATTCGGTCTAAAACTCGCGCTATCCGCTTAAATCTATATTAATCCTTTAATAGGTTGCTGCTTCGTTAAAAGTCGACCAGCGAAAACGGTGCCCGTGAGAAACAGATCTTAATTCAATCTTAATTAAGATGGAATCTTAAGAACCTTAACGCGAAGCACTTAGGAATCTGTCCGCGTCGGAAACGATCCGAATAGCCGGGATTTAATAAGACGCTACCTAAACTCCCACCACGCCCTTCGCTTCAACCCGAAGAAAATTGTGCGTTGTCGTCGATACGCACGCGAGAGGTGGGATTATTAATGCTCCGCGGAGGCACGCATAATTAGTACGAAAGCTTTGATAACGGTTTAATTGGAATTCTAATTGCGGCCACGGCTAAACGAGAGCGTGAACGCGGTACAAGCCTGAACGGTTCCCGCTCCTGCTGACGGTCGGGGGATCTATTTCACGCGCGCGACGCCGGAAGGCAAGAAATCACGGGGGAGGAACGAATCTGCTCCCCGTCTCTATGAGAGATATATGCGTTATCTGGATCATAAGCAACCGCGTTTGCCTGCGCGCCTTCGTTTTAATACAGACCGTAGCAGCATTCACGGCATATGTTTGGCTAGAGCAAATATAAATACCGTCTCCTTCGTCTAATCAAATCAGAAATTCATTCGCCGCATCGCTGATATCTCCGTATCATCTGCCTGTTATACACCGCTTTTAATTCCTGTCGAAATACCTCGATTGGATATCTTGATGGATCAATTAATTGCCTATCATTTATTATGCTACTACGTTAATCTTCATAAATTCTTATCTTTACTTTCGCGGTGAACTGGCTACGGTTTTGATGCACCGTGTATGCAGCGAAAGGATGGTCCATTACTTTTTAACGTTGCCAAATTACGATTCTGTCTCTGATAATTTTTATCGTGAGTTAAAAATTGCAGCATACATTTACTGGTTAATATATAATTACTGCAATCATTGGGTCGATGTTTCTAAAAATCTTTCGCTTTTTGCATAAAATGGTGGCTAAATTTTTGAAACGGTCACGTAAAATATTCTCCCGTCATTCGTTTCGTGCCGCGGTAATGACTGAAATAACTGTAATCACACGTTTGTGCGTTCGGACGCGATGGAAAATGATAGCGGTGAAACGAAAACTCCGGAGAGTTACGTAGTCGAATTTCGATGCGAGGCAGCATTGAAAATTTAGCTGAAATTAAGGTGCTAGTTCATAAAAGTCTGATCCAATATTTCCGCGAAAATCGTTTTTCCCGTGCCTTAACAATATCGAATATACTTTTAGCGAGATTGCAGTTTGTTTAACTCTCGGTTCATTTTGATTTTTTGCACGTGGGAAAAATAGCATACCTCGCAAGACGGCGCGCGGTTTTCACGCGAGGAGAAACATGGAATTTGATAAACGACCTACATCCGGAATGCAAACTTTTCCAATTAATTCGCGCTATTTTAATTTATCGTATCAATCTTCTATCCCGGAGTTGCTTGCAATAAAAAGAAAAAGCCAATTTCAAACTGGAACGACAATTCCATCCTGTATACCGCGACTAAAATAATATTATACTCCGGTGAAAGACGTACTAACGATTTTCATGTCCACGGAGGAATCGACAATGCACATGCAATTCAGGTGTTACATATTTAAGAAATGTAACAGACGGCAAAGGATTTGCACTATATCTGCATGCGTAACGATTTTAAATTATTCCCGGGTAGATTAAAATTCGCGAAGTTGAAACGTGGTGATTCGCAGATACGTACTTGAAAACTCGATTGATTTTTTATATGCAATCCTTTGTGCAATATAGAGCCGGGCGATCGATTTATTTTTCGCGCGGGCTGCAGACCCTTTGTAAAATGTATAGAGACGAAAAGTTGATTCGCTTTTTGCGCGATACAGATGATCCTTTATGCATTATGCAAGCATTTTATACAATATCGAGTGGCAAAATTGACACGATGCTATTTATTCATACCGCTGACGTTGTTATTAATCTTTCATAAATGATTTTAATATGCAATACCTACGGGCGAAACATAATATTTTTACATGTCATCGAGGTATGTCGGCCATTTTTCGCGAGACAAATCGAACGTTTTAGATTTATCTCGAGGTACCGTTAACTTGAACAGCAATAATCCTTTACATCAGTCACGTGTCTGTTCACCTTTCCGTATCAACGATTGAATCCTTCGGTAATGGATCGCAGCTATCATGCTACTACTCCCATACACGGTCTTTTTTTTTTATTTTTCATGTCCATAACTTCTGTTTCACCGGTCGAATCGGCTTTATTGCCAGAACTCTCTTCTCAGCCGC
>SHCU01000147.1:0-15896 GCA_004307685.1 Ceratina australensis | reverse complement strand
TGCGTTGAAATATAGTAACAGTGTGTAAAGGTAAAATATATTGTGACGATGTCGCCACGTTATTTTGTTAATAAACATGAGGATGGGTAAATACAAAAGCGGTGCGGCTCCATTCGAAACGCGTCGGCGGTTGAAGATTTTCATTCGAGCCACGTAAATGCTAGAAATCCTTTGTACCATAATCCCACGCGCGCTGCGGATAGTGGATACCACCGGGATGGCGGTGGGTTCAGCCAAACGGTAGAAGGGACGACGAAGCTCCGTGCGAGACGAGGCGAGAGATAGAATCGATTCGTGGCCATCGACAACTTCCGGTCTGCCGGTCAGAAAGCGAAAAACGACCGTCCTTCACGTGCCATCGTTTTCGTTCAGGAATCTTCTTTGTGACCCCTTTTGCTGCAATCAACCGGTTACCTGTATCTATATCCATATCGCATGGAGCTATTCCTTTCCGAACATAAACTTTTAGTCCAGGTGAATCGTGTCCCGATTGGAACGTCAGTAAAATGTATTTACGCTTGCTGAATCAGTTTCACGGATCAATTGGCGTAGCAGTAAGGAATTGGGTCTTCTCTCTTCTTATAAATAAGAAATGATCGAAATTGATTTAATGCGAGAGTGAAATTGGGTTTTGTTAAACGATATCTTTATTTGCGATCGAGAGGTACGATTGTTCATATCGAGGTAAATCTCAATTTGGCATCGGACTTTGTAACATATTATCAGAGGACGTGCATATTCCCGTAAAGTTGAACGTGATTATTCGATATATTTTGCAATCCATTAACTACGCGAAACGCGATATCGAATCGCATAAATGAATTAATAACCATAAATAAATTGAACCATCTAAGTGAAATTATGCTTGCAAACCAATAAAGGCGTAATTTAAAACACATTAATCTCTGCTACACGCCGTTGCCGATACGGTACTTATCCGTGTGTTATAAACTGTGTGTACATTACCGTGCAAATATTTGAAAGCAGCCGTACCATCCAATTACTCAATTATAAAATTCATCGGTGTTATAAAGTAGGCGATTGAAAATATTGTTTGCATATCTTATGAAATCGTCTATCTTTACGAATCGTCTGTCTTTTTACGCATTGTTGACTGTTAAAAATGAACGCGGAACCGTTTTAACAAGGCATATAAATCAGCTTCGTGCAATCGCTTCTAATCAGTGGTGGCTTATATATAATTAAATGTTAGGAAGCTCTAACTGTATTATCGCGTAGCGGAATAATGTCGAAACCGTAAAACTCGCGATACGTAATTGGACGGAAAAGGCAGGAAGAGCTGGTAAATTATGGCGACGCGTTGCAAGTGGCGTTAAATATCGATATTCGGATTTTAAGTCGCCGGATATTCATCGTACCGTGTTTCGAACGTTTTACTTCCGTGCGAACGATTTCGTGGCGGACGGCTGGCTTGCTGGCTACGTCCGCGCGTTAACGTGTGCGAATTTCAGTTTACGACACAGCCGAGAGGTTTTCTAGTTTATTATACCGTAAACATATATTACACGCACCTAAAAAATGTCGAATTTTCAACTTGATGTACCCTTGACTTCATACAATTCCATTCGCGATTTTCTTACCGTTCACCGCGACCGCGCGAGGTATTTTAATATGAACAAATCGACGTAAATTTATTTATGTCGAACAGGATGTTATTCGCGGCAAACGAAAAATGCAAATGTTCATTCAGCTAACGTAATCAACGCGCGTTACGAAACGTATAACGTTCATGCAGTGGATTCGCGTATTACCAAATTCTGTCGTTAGGTATACTTTAGAAACGTCGCGGACACATGTCGCGTTGTATACGTAGTATTTCACGTACCGGTTTGTACATAAAATAATTAAATTACATACGTGCGCGAGCCACCCCGGAGTTCCGCGCATCTACATACGGACCTGTAATGGATCCAGTTGCATTTACATACACATAAATATGTAATGGATTACACATTGAACAAATGTACGTATATGCACAGGAGGCGGGTTTGCGGGAGCCCCGTGCAGTCGCATTCGATGGAGTGTTAAAGTTTAAGGGACGATATTCATCCTGGTAGCAATTTGCGCGTTCTGGACCGGAAGCTCTCGCTTTCTCCAGGCGCTGGCCGACCACGACCGGCTTCCGGGGGCCACGACAGCTGAAATTAATTTCAGCCGATTCAATTAAACCTCGGACGACGGGGCCGAGCCCTCCGCGAAATTTCAAGGGGCGGCCGGCGGCGCGCGGGGCGCACGAAGTTAGAGGAGAGAGAGCGATACGTTGGACACTTAACCGAGCTGGAGGAAAAGCAAAGCTCCAGAAAGCTTCCTCGATCGATTTCCCCACGGTTCCTCGCAGGCGCGCGGATGTATAAACACGTTTGCTCGGTTCGGAACGGACGACGGGGGGGACGGGGGCACGGGCGGGGCAGTCAATATTCTTTTCAATTAAAATCGCGCCCGCCGCACGCCGCGCCCGCGGAGGAACGCGCATCGCGCCACGCTGCGCTCGCCCTCATTTTATATTCACTCCTTGCGTATAATTAAATCTTCTTTCCATTAGTGACGAAATTACACGGATCCTTGAATCCGAAATTTAATTGTTACCGCGGTCATGTTTATGCGTTTCATTTACCCTTGTTTCGACTAACAAACGCGCAATCGATATATGCCAGCCCGAGCCCCTGCGGATGAAACCGAGGAATAATTTTCTTAAACGCGATCAGATAACGGGAAATGGGATTTTTATCTTGATTTCGTTGTACGCGAGAAGTCCACGTGCATAATGTTATTTTTCATTTTTATTCTACTCGAAATTTTGTGAAATTTTTTCGCAACAGAAATAATGATTTATTTGCAACTGGATTTTTAGTGATAAATCAGGGAGTAATTGAATAGGGAGGGGGACAACGAAAATAGACGTGAAAATATGCATTACTAATTCCCTGGTTCGCCGTGGAAACGATTTTACAATTTAAAATGCTTTTTTAACAGAAGAAAGCGTTCTCGCTGAAGAGTCTACACCTGTAATACCGTTCGCACGTAATTCATGCAGAAGGAAAGATAAATTTCAAAGAATAATTAAAGCACTTCAGCCTTTTCTCTCGGTTCATTACGCATGCGATAAATTTCCATCCTCCATATAAAGCTAACATTCTTCCTCGAGAGTGGCGGTCACGCTTTTCGCCACAAAACGGTCGCTTTCCTATTTCAAGTTTTTTACCCCGGACGCTTTCCGTAGCCGGGGCAAAAAGATTAAAGGGAAAGGACGAACTGTTGCTATCTAATTAATGCAGCCGAGTACTCCGCGTCTTCTACGAGATACAACTTGTAACGATAGTTCCGCGAGTACGCGTCGTATACCGCGTTGCTTCATTATTTTTGTATCTGTTTCCACGTATATGAATTTTCGGCACGTACCACGGTTCGTTGTAACTCATTTATTCAGCGTGAAAACAAAGCAAGCGCTGATTATTTTTCACTCGAAGAGGTTCGTTTATACGATCGCGCGGTGCGGATGAAAAATCCTCGCGAATACTTGACGTACCGTAAAAAGTCCGCGTTTCGTTTATTTTCTCGATATACACGCGTGTATCGCGACCCGAAATTACAGATTCCGTCATTACTTTCCAAACAGCATTCAACGGTTCGACGATTCGATGCGTTTCCAAATTTTAATTGCGTTCCCCGAATGATTCCGGGGACCGACGGCCGAGAGAAGCGAAAATGTAAATGCGCACGCGGCGCGAACTTCAATCAAACTTGACGGTTAATTGTGTTAAACCCGTATAATTTTTCGATTGATTTAAATTTGAAGGATGCGCAAAAACTACACGCGTTTGTACTCAATTATTTCGTAACGAGAGTCCGTCGGCCACCCGTTAAATAATGTTATCGATTGCGAGAAGGGGTATTCATAAAAATCGATGTGCATTGTCCGCCGTAACTGTAAAACACGTGCGAAACAAGTGCAACCGTCGATGCATACGATTTTGTGTCAAATCGTGCATACTGCGGGAGCGCGATAAAATAAAAATAACTTGTTTTATTTATTTTATCGTGCTCCTGTAAAGGCCATATATATATGTGTAGAATTACGATAAAACCGCAGGTAATGCAATCTCGCCGGGCATGCTCGCATTGAAAATGTTTGATTGGCCGAGTTTTATGACACGTGGTTACGCTCACTAGATAAGATAGCGAGGATTAATCCGCTTTTATTTCGGTCCTCGCGAGGCGTCTCTAAACTGGATCACGATATAATAGAGTATATCGAACAACAAGTTATCGGTTCCACTCGCATTTTTATTTGCTTACAACCGTCTCGGGGTACAATTCCAGCAGCAGTAACATAAAATACCGACCGGTTTTATTGTTTTCGCGTCAATACGTTTCCCGTGCACCGTATTACGAACGGAACGTACGGGTTGTAATACTAAAATTTTATTTACAGACAGTTTTACTGCCCTTTTGTTGACAGTGATTAAAAAAGCAGCGTCATTTCTCAACGCGTTCGACGTTTTCAGCTTCCAATTGTTATTAAATTATCTTTATGTGACACTCGCGTTACGTCGCATTGTGTCATCGCACTAATTCCGTTTCATTACGAGGCGGTTTTCCGTAAGATCTCATAAAACGGTTTAAGTCACGACAGAATGATCGTATCCAATATTTGAATCCATAAACTTTTACAAAAGTATATCTGCAAATGAGTATGGTTTATAAAGTTGTCCGACGTGTTTTATAATAAGTCACAGAGAATTTTTGAAATTTAATTCCTATTATCTCGTGAATAATACCCTCTTCGACTCTGAACATCGTAAAATTTCTTTGTCATCGTACATATGTAAGATCTCGTATCGTATTAATCTTAACCCTCTATGGGCCTGTGTAACTTCCAAGCCACATTTTAATTTATCGATATTTTACCAGCTTTTATATACAGAAGTGCAAACATTAATGAATGTTGTTACCTGGAAGTCACATAGCGAATATAATCCAATAGAATCGATTAAACCGAGAAAATATTTGTTCATTTGCATATATAGGTTTATAATTGCTGATTTTTCGTTCCCCTAATCTTTTAGGATTTAAAATAAAAATTCAGCCCATAGAGGATTAATATCAGATTCCGTACTCGGTATCAGACAATCGTAAGTGGTAATCAGTTAACAGGAACTCTTAGCAACTTGTCCCGGCGTGTTAGTTAAGATTGATGAACAGGTTAGAGAAAAGGAGGAAGGCGCATGAAAAATATGAATTCCGTGCGCGCCAGTTCGCGAGGTCCAGCGCGGCGATGCAACGCGCATGCTATCCGCATCCCATATTGATTTGCTCTCTCTCCCCGCGAATACGGGCAGAAGTTTAAAGAGTATTCTAACCTGGACCGCGCGTACGTCCTCACACACGTTAACCGCGCGTGTATCCTCGACGAGGCCTCGCTCCCTCTTCCGGCAGCGGCACCTCCTCGCCGCCGCCCCCGCGTACTTTTATGCACCGTGACGTGCGCGGATGTGCGTCGAGCAATTTACGCCTACTCGGAGCGCCGCGCTGCTAATTCGGTCTACTTCCACTTCCACTCCCTGGCTCTTTTTATTTCGCGCCCTACTGAAGACCGTCGAGCGCTGGCTGCGAAATTAGAGGAGCGTTATACGTATACCTATATCACGTGTTTCTGGGCCAGCGGTGTATACGTATATATATACGTGCAGCCTCCGGGAAGGATTTTAGAACGGGCGCTCTCAATTAAGAATGCTCGCCATTTTTTTATCGGTTTGTCTCGCGGGGGAAAGTAGATCGACGCGACGAACGCCTAGCGCTCGCGCATTTATTAGTCCACGACACAGTCACCCGGTAATAAATTGATCGCTGATTTACGAGTGCTTGCGCCGTTCGTTAATTAAAACAGTTCTTACGTTTCGCCGTCCCCAATTTGTAAATACTTGTACGCCGAAAGATCCCCGAGATTCGCGACAGGTCATTACCGGGTCTATTTTCGTTTCATCTGCGGACGGGATTAGAGATTCCTCCTCTCGACTGTTGTCCTTTAATTTGTGAGAACCGTAAAGTGTCATCAGTTCGAGATTACATAAGTTCGCCGGCAGGCCACGTCGATGCACGCTTCGGGACGGAGGAGGAATCGCGCGCACGCGAGAAACCGACTGCGAAGTATTCTTCATGGTTTGAATCGCTGCGGGAGATTTTTAGTAATAACCATGCAATTTGTTCCCTTTTAATGAAACCACCGTAATCACGTTTGCATAGCAGACCTCCTTCCCGTGATTTTCATTTGCATTAACGATCCGAAACGTTAACAAAATTAGTCCCCACGGCTATACATGTGCGTCTCGAATCCTACGTCGTTTCTACCCTAACCAATGCGCCGCGCTCGTGCATTACGCTATACAATTCCTCATTTTCTAACAACGAGACCAGATTTATACGGCATCGTCCAGGCCTCGAACACGCGAATACATATTATTTTACCCGAACGTATTACGAATCTCGAAAAATACTCGTGATTTATATTCTAAGAGCCCGGCTCGTTAGTATTACTTGGACGCTAGTTAAGGGTAGCAGAAAAGTTCGGGCAACGTGGAATTCGTATGCAACAGCTTAATGTTACGGATAACCGTGTTGTTTATTTATCAGTTTCCCTCGGTCAGTCCCGCGGGTACAGTTTCAAAACTGTGTAGAGGGAGGGCGATCGAGGGAGAGAGTAAAAATAAAAATGTCCACAGAGGAATACAGGGCGAGGGCGGAAAGTATCGAGCGGTTGGGTCAGGTAGGAGGAAGTGAAGTTTTGAAATGTTTTCCCTATCGGTGGACGTTTTATAAGGAAAGTTTTCGCGGGGCGACGTAGGAGGCGAAGGGGGAAGGCAGCCGCCCTGCGGGGAAAGTTTATCATTTAGGACAAAGGTTTGCTTCGGGTGACGGGGCTTTTCCGGCCTCGGCGCGCGGAGGAGGGTCAAGCCAAAGCGTCGCGAAGCGTACCACCTGGAAGCAAAGGATGAAAGAGGAGTGAAAAAGTAACGCAAGACCGGGTCAAGTGAAGGAAATAGAAAAAGGGAAATACCCAGAGAAATATATGTACGCGCGCGTCTGTCCCAGTTTGATATTAGCTGCGAACTTTGAATATTACTGTACAATGGTAAACTGATAGTGAGAGTATTAAATAGCACTCCTTTTCAAGCTGCAACTTCGTCCGACAGATTTTCTCGCTTCTTTGTCAACGAGATGAATAGATCGAGTGTATCAATTTGCTTATTTAATACCGGAGCCAATAGACTCTTCCATCTCAGGAGATTCTATTAAAATACTTCATGCATATTATAGAAATACCAATGAAATAAGAATTGAACCTTTTTTAAACCTGAATTGTGTGTGATAATCTCAAGTCGAGATTCTATTAAAATACTTGCATATTATAGAAATACCAATGAAATAAGAATTGAACCTTTTTTAAACCTGAATTGTGTGTGATAATCTCAAGTCGTACGGGCAAGGAAAATGTCGTACAATAAACTCTGATGTACCTGAACTGTGTGTATCGCATATACACATATTAGGGCAATTTTTGTTGGTACAGTGGTTGGGAAACGAACAGTTGGAGATAGAAAATGTCCATCCCTTGTCTCTTTAAGCTTAGACACTGTCGCAGTCTTCCGAAAGTCTTTTAAGACGAGACTACGTCGCCGGGTGGGGAAGAGGGCTTGGGTCGTTACCAAAGGTCCGCCATTCTTGCTGGCTGTATTTAAAGGAAAATTGTCCGTACGAACGTTTCGCTCAACCAATCTTTCCTCGAGCGTGAACTTTTAGAACGGACTCGAATTTTCTTGAATCAAAGAAGTTTCCATGGACAACTAAGAGACGATATCTCTATAAAAATTCTCTTAAATCCACTTTGATTTTATACCAGAAATGTAATACATATTTAATACTCAACTGAAGATGCAATAGTAGAGGATTAAAAAATACTTTTATTGAACACGCTGTGACGTTCGAATCGGTACACTATGAACGAAACTGTACAGTGCGGAATCTCGATCATACGAGGACATGGTGCGAAAGTAATGCACCTCCGGTTTCCTCCCTGCTGCACCTCCATTGTAATTCGCTCACCCTTGCGCTCGTATGCGTGCTTTTTTACCTATAACTTTATCTCCAGACTTGGGTGACTTCCTTGAGGATGATGATTTCTTTCAGTGAAAATTTGAAGTATCATGCTGGCGAAATTTTAAGCTCGCTACATCAATTAGGTATTTACATTTTGATATTACAAGCATTCTAATATTTTACATTTTTACGAATCTAAAAATTCATTAATTGCAAATAATTACGTAATTCGACGATTACTTTGAAATAGCGAACTTGTTATGGAATATCGTCGAAATTCCATAACGAAATCAATATATTTCAATACATTTCAATTGTGCCCAAGTGCGGACGGCATGCAAATTCGTAATCATTTTTTTGTTTTTCGCATCGATATAAATTCCGTTTTTAACTCGTGTCAATTTATTTTCATGGCGCCCTTTGCGTCCCACACGTCCGAAAAATTTCGCGCTAGAATTGACAAACGATTGTCAGGGAAAAACCGGTCGGTTGACAGTGAAAAATGCGTTACATGGAATCCGGAAACGTGAGCGTGATTCTTATTCGAGATTCCACTTGCCATGGGTACACGGGATAGTACAAGGGGAACGATAGGCGCCCGGTAGAAAAGAATCGTTCAGCTCTCTCATTCTATTAACCATCCTTTAATCCCTGTTGCCGTGAATTAATTCGTTTGCGGGTACAATTCAATTTAATCCGTGGTACCGGCAGCTTAATGGAATAAGTCGCGGCTGTCTAAGATTCTGACTTGCTCGATTCCTCTCTTTCTCGCTGGCCCCTCTACCGCGGTGGACAATAAAGGATGATAATGGCCACGTGTACGAGCGCGCGGCGAACTTCGTTTCATTTTACATAATACCTCAAGGGAACCGACTTATTAATCATAAGCCCGGCCTCATCAGCCAATTTGTCAGCGGCCGCATTCCCCTAGACGTAACGCTGTCGTAACGAGTCTGCGAGGGAAAGAATGGAAAATCAATTCTTCAGATTTATTAAAACGTCATTGATAAATCACTCGGGCATTCCTAAAACGCGAAAATAAAACAGTATTTACATCGCGCGGGTATGAATGAATTTATGAAACGCGAACATCATCGGCTTGTGGATTTAATCCGGCGTGCAAACCATTTTACGTGTAATTTATTAAATTCTTTGCTCTACGAAGAAACACGTAGAAAATTCTATTTAGAAATCCTATTTTAATTTAATGGATCTTCCCGAATACGCCGATCGGCACTTAATCCGATTTTATTTCGAACTCCCACGGAACGTGGAGAGTTTATACCGTAATTCTTCGTAATCGCCGTAATAACATTGGTTCCGAGGATTATGTGTCATCGACAAACCATTATCACGAAATCAGTAGATATTAATTAACGACGAATTAAATTATCATTGCTCACGTTGCGCTCACATTCAAATCGCACGCGAACGCGTACACGTAAAAAATAATCAGTTTATATCAAATATTAATTAACGTTACGGGACGTCATTCAAAAGGTTCGATCATCGGTAGCGACATAATTGAATCGAAATTTTCACGCGTTCCCTTTGAGCGTCGCCCGTTTCAACGGATTCCTGTAAATATTCAATTTCGTACACGTTGTCTGAGGAAGCTCTCAGATTTGAGCAGCAAGACAGTTCGTACGGTTTCCGAGCGGGTTTTGACGAACACTGATATTGGCAGGTATGAAATAAACGTCGTGTCGCGCGGACACATGACGACGGTGCTATACAGTCTTGGCCGTCGCGCCGATCGAATCCGGGAAAAATACAGCAAAATATCCAATCTGCGAAGGGATCTGTGCGTTATGGTCCATCGATTTTGTTATCCAAACATGGCGGCCCGGCCACCTGGCTCCACCGCGTTCCGGCACGCGCGATGGAACGCTTTAAGAACGAAGGTCCCGTTTTATTTCAGGCACGTACATAACTGGTCCTGGTTATTGTGCTGCCACGGGAAAGTGCCTTTTTCAAGTGAAACAGACGGATACCTCGGCTCCTCCCTATTACTGGCCACCGCCGTCCCCTTTCTATCCGCCCCGGCTGCCTGATGAAAGGGATGGAAACCCCCGAAAAAACCGGAAGATGCTCTCGTGCATGAAAACAGTAAACTATTTTTCTCGTCCCGTGCTTTCTATTATCTTAGTCTTTTTTCATCCTATCTTTCACCCGTAAGCCGTGTTCTTTTTTTTTGCACTCGATGAACGTACGCTGGATGTCGGGACGCCGAATGCATCTGGCGTCGACGCATTTGCTATTTTAGGAGATTAATCGAGAAAATTGTTCGGAGAAGACCGGGAGCATTTTTGGTGACTGAATATTATCTCGTAACCGTGCAGCTGCTAACTTAACGAAAGCTAATTAGTAAAGCTAAATGGAAACTTCTGTCGCGATGTACGTAGTATGAAGCCTCGCGTTGTTTCGCCGATGACAGGGATGACGTATCTTTTCCTGTTAATCGAGTTTACGGGGAAACGAAAACTAAGAATCCGCGACGCGGTATCAGGAACCATTTCTCCCCGGTATATCCCGAAACACCGCGAACTAATTTGGCTTCCATGAAGTTCCCCCGGCTTGATATTAATTAATGTTACTTGCGGAGTTAGCTCGACTTGAGCGCCAATAGCGCTCGGCATCAACGAACGACTCCGCTGCTTGACGCATCGCGTCGCGTCCCGTCATCGCGTCGGGTACGCGTTTCGGCCCTCGTGACGACTTTGACACTCCCTAACTTCAATTTCCTACCGCGCGAAACTGCTAAGAAACTTCGCGGAAATTTTAAGCGGTTCGCGCACCCACCGATCGGATCCGCGCAACCGCTTGTCTATGAGTAACGGGGATCAAATTTCGATATGATCCTCGAGAGGTTCAGCTAGCTCGAATAGCTCGCTAGTCGATAAGCAAGGAAGGGGAATGTTCCTGAAAATCAGTTGTAGAAACGTGCATCGGGATGCGTGTCTGACTTCGGTGAGAGGCGGCGCGCTATTTTAAAAGCTATTCCACTGCCGTGTTGCTGCTCGACTCTGAACACACTCGAGTAGTATTATCAATGAATTCTCTGTACAGCTTCGGACAATTATTCTGGACCTACCACTGCTTATGTGTGAGTTCCCTAGCAGGAGAATATACACAAGTAGTAAGAAATCTCTTGGTTTTTGTTTCAATGCTTCGGCACATGATTATGCTGCCAAAGCTTCTGCCTGGAGCATTGAAACATAAACGAATAGCTTTCTTACTACTTGTGAATATTGTCCCGCTAGGGAACTCACACATAAACAGTAGTGGGTTCTGTAGCTGTACATGTAGTATAATAGCTGGACAATTTCCAGTATGATCGTATTTTAATTAGCCTTCACTTATTATATGAAACAAATGTTCAATAATTTAAGATTTAAGACTGATACGCACTTGGCAGCGACTCTTCGAAAATGTCTGTCGCGTGAACACTATAGATCCGCTGTTATCGGTCTCGACAGCGTTACGTGCACAGTGTGCGTTGCGTGCAATCGAACTCTCTTCCTCTTTCTCTCATTCTATCGTGAACGAGCGCGACAAAGAGCTGGCCACCGGATTCAAATGATGGTTTAACATGTCGTCACCAACCGTCGTTGTGTTGTATCTGGTAGGCTTGCGGCGGGTAATCATTACAATCGGAACACGCAGTTTCGGTACCGTGCTCGTACAGGGTGTCCCACGAAAAAATCTTCGAATTCGACTAAATCGATTCAGCCAAAAATCATGAAAAAAGTTCATAAATACTAAACTGATCATATAAATGATATTATAAGATTGAAAAGTCTTTTAAATATTGACTTCGGAATAAGAAATCAGGAAACGAAGTATGTGACGCAATTTATTTAATTAAAATATATGCACATATATATTAATTAAGCTTATGATAGTGTTAAGCTTAATGATATTTTTTTATTAGCTCAGGAATTCAATGAACGGTTGGAATGTTGCGTCGCAATGTAGTAGGACACCCTGTTCTATGCCGGGGCAGAAACGAGGGACACACTCCGCTGTTTTGTTGCTTCCCTTTTCACGTCGTTTCCCCGGGTGCCTCGCCGCGTACACGCCACTCGTTCCCCCGCGGCCGGGCCGCCACTCTGTACCCGCCAGATTAAATCGAGTTAATTAAAGTCATTTCGCAAATTGTGAATGACATCGGCGGGGCGACAGGGGTTGCCGGTGTTTGTTAGAATCGCCTTCAAAGCGCGGAAAGCGCGTAGCGCGCGGGATCGATTAGAAAAATATTTTCACCCGGCACGGTGTACGTATTTGCTCGTTCCTGTCCGCTGTCGTTGTTTGCGATCGTTCGTTGATCGCCTCGCGCCTCTCTGCCGCGAGAATTTTTAAGCGTGTCGCACCGGTTGCTTTCAATGGCACTCGAAATTCAAAATTAGAGAGAAATTTTGTTAGATATTGGAAAATTATAAATAACGTGGCAGGGATTCGATGATACAGGAATTCAATTTTTTTCCCTCTCGTTTTTCTCTTTACGCATATCCATTCGATCTAACGTGGTCCAGATAGATCAAGCAAATATTAGTTATTTTGGTAATCGATATTGTTCTTTTTATTCGGTTGACAAGAAATGTTAATCTGTAATTACGTGTGACTCGCAAGATTATTTTATCGGAGTCTGAAAAGTGGTTGTGTGTTTCGTTGCGTAATAGGTGGAGAAATCTGGAGAAAAAATGTTCTCCGCTTTGGTCCTTTTTCCGAGATCGACATGCGGTACGTATAGAAAAATGTCCCTTTGACGCAGCGCGAGTTTAATCGGTACGTCGGAATTTTTTTCCACCGTAGAATTAAATTATGGTCGTAGCCGCGGCATGGTTCAAGCAAAACGGATTTCAAGCAATTTCCACCGCATCAAAGTGCTTCGGTTCAAGTAAAATGGATTTGGCCGCAATTTTTCCGGTATAAACGCGATTGCGGGGTGATGAGACGCAGTCCGCCCATTTCCTTTGTCACATCCTTTTTTTTCTTTCTCTGTCTCTCTCCTCTTCCACTTTTTTTGGCCCGTTTTTAATAATTGACGCGGTTGTCGATTTTGTCAAATTTCCCTTTGCCACTACCTGCTCGCCCGATTCTCTTCACGCTCGGGTTAACTTTCTTTCAACCGGAAATGGATTTTCATTTTGCAAACACTGGTCATGCGTCAATACCTCCAACGTTTCGTAACAGTTTTCACGAATTCTGATACATTGCGCTTTATTTGCTTAGTCTGAAATAATACGCGGTTCCAACAATTTATCAAGTTCAATGAAAGCTTTAGTGACCGTATGCGAAAACGTTGTACGAACGAGTCTCTTTTGGTGATACGTTAATTTGAAATTAGTATAGGAATTATTGAGTTCTCCATTATATTATTTTGATCAATGTTTCGTTATTGAACCGCGGGGTTCGGTGCGCATGATTTATTCGCTTCTACCGCTCCGACACAATGGTATAGGCCAACATGATCAACCTCAATCCTACCGATCGTAATTCGCAATCGCGTACATTACTCGAAATATCAGGTGGGTATAGCTGCTCGCGTAGATTGAAGCAACAACGGAGAGTTGCGGTGTGGGTGGGCAGCTAGAAGCATCCGGCACTCTCTAATTGTAAGCCAGATTAGGGAATTGTAAGAAAAGCATCGCCCGGGGAGCTTTGTTCAAGCTGGAACCGGTACGCCGCCGTGATGAGCAATAGAGTGGCCGATACCACCGGCTACTAACCATTCCGTGGGAGAGCCCTGTTCACGTTCGCGTCTCGCCATTCACCGATCCCTTCCTCTATCTGCCATCGCTTCCGCTTTCCCGCCAGGTATCTGCATCCAACTTCGCGTTTCCACGTTCCATTTCAAATATCCACGCTCCATCCTTCGTACGCTCTCTGCACACCGTCATCTCGCCAAATTGTTTCGGTGTAATAAGTTCGCGGCGGTAACCGAACCATCATCGTTGCTCTACATACAAGATCTTTGCGTTGACAGAACTAGAGAAAGAGAGAGAGATTACGTATAAAATTGGGATGAAATTTCAAATAATAAAAAATAAATAAAGTGTAAAAAAATAAATAAAGTGTAATTAAACAAAAATTTTAAGAATTTCGTCATAAATAAAATTCCACAGAAATAAAGAAAAAAATACCGATGCTACTGCACGTGCATTTGAGATTAAATTAGTACATATTGTACTCGTAATTAAAATGGAATTAGTGAGTGCATCGAAGAGAGGACACGCATTTCGTGCATTTCAATTTGCTATCTTTATTTGTCTCTCTTTTTTTTGCGGCAATATATCTGGCCGTGGTACAATGCTCGAGTTTATTCACGAAAAGCCCCGTCGTTGACTTCCTTCCCCATGGTCTGGCCGTCCAAAGAGATGCGCGCGGCTCTCTCGGTGAATAAGAATATTTTTTCGCCTTTTTGACCCTAACCACGCGAGTCGCGTCGTTTCACTGCCGGCTGCGGCTTCCTCTTCTTCGCCATCTGCTTTCCTCTATGTATCTACGCATGTATGCATATACGTATATACGTATGTACGTATGTACATGGAGAAGGATCCATGCGAACACGATGCCTCGCAAGTTGGGATTTATTTCGGCTTCCACCGGCATCCAGATTCTTTCGATCACCGCAGCAAACAAATCCACGCATGTAGTATTTCTAGATTTGCCAGCGCATCCAGTGCACTCCTGCCGTCTCTTATTCGCCAGATTGCCTCGTGCTTCAGCTGCTCTCTTTAACTCGGAGTACGTCGTTACGCCACGTTTCCAGCTAAATAATTGCGTACAAATAGCAGCCAAAAAATATATTATTTTTTTAGAAACGCTTTTCCAGATATGAACTAGTACTTTTTTTTAAACCGGTAGAAATAATTGTTCGTTGTTTATTTTAATTGTAAAATCAATTTTGCCATCTTCGATTCCATCGGAACGTGAAAGCTAGGATGGTTGGTTGATGGTACGAATTACGACGCAGTCTATCGTGCTTGTTTTATGAATTTGCATTGAGCAAATATTGCTGCCACCGGGTAGGAATGAAATACGCGCGTTAGGTCGCGCGACCGAACCACAATTTTGCCAAGTGTACGTTATACCCGGCGCGACGACTGCGTAA
This sequence comes from Ceratina australensis, assembly GCA_004307685.1. Taxonomy (NCBI): domain Eukaryota; kingdom Metazoa; phylum Arthropoda; class Insecta; order Hymenoptera; family Apidae; genus Ceratina; species Ceratina australensis. The sequence continues at coordinate 664 of SHCU01000147.1, read as the reverse complement.
GGGCATTGTTTTTAGACTGAAACCAATAAACGACCGGAGGGGTGGCACCCGGGGCGGCGGTGCCCGGGCTCGACCCCTTGCGAGGATTGAAGGCAAACGAAACAGTACTCTAGCCATCGATCTGAAAATCGATAGACGCCGCCCCGTTTATTCATCCAGTCGTTCGCCGAATATATTGTTTCCGCAATTTTGTTCGACATTGGATACAGTTTTCCATCGGCGTCGGCTCGAAACGTGCTTATATCAAAACGCTCATAAATTTCACGGCCGGTGTTCCGCTATTTTTTCCCTCCGAACGTATCGTTGCCCGCCCTAACTGTAAGAATTTGCCCGATATTACGGCCGATATTTTGTACATTGTAAAATGTACAAGTTTATCGTGCTCGCAGGAATATCTACGAACGTGTTATAAAATAATTTTCGCGGCGATATTGCCGAGTGCATATTTGATTATGCGGAATCGTGTTTCGGGAAAGAATATTATAAAATGAAATTGAGTTTCATACTACGCGCGTACGTCCCATTGTCATCGCGCACGCTGAATTTTTAATCATAGTTATTTATGCGTAATGGTATTTTTAATCGGGATTGCGGGTCCGACGGATTTTATCCGCGGGCATATATATTTTTAAAGGAACATGAATTTCGATATCGTGTAAATGAC
>SHCU01000146.1:246454-264508 GCA_004307685.1 Ceratina australensis | reverse complement strand
GCTGCAATTCTAGGAATTTCGAAATATTTTCAACTCTGCATGTCAAAGCTTAATTAAAGAGGAATCTAATATAAAGTGTAATGTAAAATTTCGCAGCGAAAATTGGCATTCCTCGCAGCGAATCGAACGCAACGGGCAGAAAATGAAAAAAGAAAGAAATAACGTTGGTAGCGATGGCTCACCGTCTTCGAGGGTCTGCACGGTGACCGGGTCGGATCCTGGCCCGTCGCCTTTATTATTGAACGCCTTCACCACTATGCTGTACTGGGTGTACTTTCGGAGCCCGGTTAGCTTGTAATCGTAGGAGCCGTCCCCGTTACCGGTGATTCCCACTCTGGTGATGTTCACCGATTGATCATTCCCTCTGAAATAAAGCCAAGCTCGATGTTCCTCCGGGCGGAAAGATAAAACGCGAGAGAAGGAACGCGGAACTCGCCGATACTTAAACCCAGCCCGTGGAAACTGGAGCGAAAAATGGTTCTCTGATTCCCGGAATCCAACTCCCTACGGAGCTGATATGAAATTCCCTTCTCTTAAATCACGGGACACTTGAAGAATTACAACCCAGAATTTTGGTAAAGAATCGGTTCGAATTTAAAATGATTATCAAACTTCTTTAACTTTATACAATTGATTTGTTTTTCACGCGTCGAAGTAAAGTGACAAACCGATAGGTAGCAAGGGATTAGACGCGAGTGGGTTGTAAACGATAAAAACTAGAGGCTAGTCGAAAAGTGAAAAGGGAATGGCTATCCAAGTAACATCTGTTACTGGACAGGAGAACAAAGCGGGGCCATTATCCGCGCAGCGGACCGATCGTCGAGCCATTGTCGACGGAATCGCCGCGATAATCGGCGTAGATCCTTTTCCGGGTCTCCCTTCTCTCGAAATCCGACGATCCCGCGTTAGAGACTATTCTAAACAGCCGTAAGCGGATAACGATACCCGAGATTGGCGTAGCTGATCGTGTATCCAAGAAGTTCCCCGTTCCATAGGGATCGATCGGGCGGTTGCCAGGTGACCTTCACTTGCTGGGGTCCTAAGGCCTCGACGGTGACGTGCCTAGGCGGCCCGCTCGGTATCTCGCCCTCGGTCTGGGCCTGTTGTCGTCCGCGTCGGTCGTTGTCGGTTCAGAGAGAACAGATGACAGGATGTAAATGAACGAACGCGGGTTACACGCTCGGGTGGAATGAATTACCATGAAATGAACTCTTTGTTAAATGATACTGACATGAAGGATGTCGCTTGGCGCTGATGTTCCAAGATGATTTTCCGCAAGCACCCGAAAGTGGTAGGAGGTCGCCGGTTTTAGTGGCGAAATCAGCGCGACCGTGTTGTCCCCCGACACCATCTTCTGCGTGTTGTGCTCATGCCACACGTCTTTCCAGCAAAATGCAACGACAACGCTTAGAGGGCTTGTGCATCGTTGGGTCGCGCGGTCGACGGATTTATAACGCGCGGACGTCGTCGCCCGGAGACGGTTACACCAGAGCCACCCCGCCGTTTCGTAAGCGAGCCGGTCGCGGGAAACGAAACGCGACGGTCTCGTTGCCTCGCGGCGAGACAGAATTTACGATGAAGATGTAATAATCATATTTCAGAGAAGTTCCACGACCCTCGACAACTCGGGACGAAACTCTCGCGAATTCAATTTAAATTCCGCGTCCACTTTAACGCGGTCTTCCGTGTGGGCGAAGGTCACGACTCCTGAAACCGGATCCTATCGATCCTGTTCGAATGGGTTTATTGTTCGAAAAAAACAACGAGGGCCGATAGAAACGCGGGGTGGGAAATAAAGTTAGCTCGGGAGAATTAGTTGGTATCAACGAACGGACGGGGTAGCGGTAATCCGCCTCGAAGCAGTCGAAAAATCGAACGTGCGAACGTGCAGTTGGCCTGCAAAAGAGCGGAGCTCGACAGGGGCGCAGCCGACGCGTGTACCCAAGTTTTCAAACAAGTTAATCAAGTGCGCTGCGTTTTTAACCGGACGCAAAACGCGATATTGTTCCTTTTTTTTTTTTTTTTATTACGCTCCCCCTCGAGCGTCGATTGCGTTTCCCCCCTCGGGACAAATCGGTATTGGGAATTATTTATATTTCATCGTGAGCGTACCGCGAAAGGAACAGCTCGAACCTCTTTTTTTTTTTTTTATTTCTCCCGTAGAATATTGTGAAATAATTGAAATAAAAATCACGTTCGCGCGATCGATCATCGCGAGAAGAGATCCCATCCCCGGTGCTGGCGAATTCCCGACTCGGTGCTTGCCCTGAAAACGTGTTTCACGTCGCGTCCACACCGCGCCGCCATCCATGTGTTAAGTTCGATAATTTAGCGGCGACCAGGCGATTCGAGTCGATTAGGCGTAAATGAGGACATCCGAAGTTAACGAGGGACCGGATCCTGGGTAGGCGGCCAGGTCGTCGGTCCCGCGAGGTGGTGCGAGGGGTTGCTTTCAAAGGGAACTTCCCGACGCGAAAATAAAGGGAGAGACAGAGCGAGGAGAAGACTTCGTGGGAAACTTCGACTTCCTTTCGCTCCTATGAAAATCGTGAACCTCCCCTCTCGCTCGACGGAACACACTTGGTCGAAAAAAAAGCAGGTCACTCGCGGCGTAATTAAATAACCTCGGACACAACGGGCATCCTCTATCGATAACAATTCGTTCGGTCGGCGAAACCACGGGAGACCGGGTTTCGCGAAAATTGAAAAACTTTCGAGCAAAGATCGGAACTGAAATGAATTTTTCCATTAAAATGTAAAAAGCGCGAATCGACCGGATTTACCGGGACCGTTTATTATATCGCTCGAGCTCGTGGAGACTCTCGCGCCTGGATCCGTATCCAATCAGCGAATCAATACGGAAGAAACAACGATCCCGCCTTCCGGATTGATTATATATTGTTTGCCATATTGCGTTATAATTTCATTCCCTACGATTGCCCCCGAGCCGGGCTATTGATTAAATTTGAGATCCAGCCTGACAGTCCAATAATGGAGTCTTAATGTGGCACAGCTCGAGATATTACGAATCAAACTCCTTCCGACGGTCGGGCCTGTAATAAAAACGGCGATTGTGCGCCGGATAGAAAGCAATTAAAATATGGAGGGACCGAAGAAGTCCGTAAACACAAACTCCAAACAAATATTGTCGTCGACGTTAATGAATTTCTTTTGTCTTCGTCGAACTGCATATGATTTCAATCAAAGGGACATTTTTTAATTACAGATATTGCTACATTTACGGAAGTTAGTGGTGGAAGACACTGGCGCTTCGGGAGCTAATGATAAGGAAGTGAAGTTTGAATAAGCTTGACACGTCCCGGAAAATCGTTACGAGCCAGGTAAAGTCAGGAACAGCAAGATGGATCTCGGTGACGCGCCGGATAACGGCACCACGAGCTCGGTATTTGAATTCCAAAGAAGCTTTCAGGGAGTCCTTTTCCTCGCGCGGATGTCAAAGCGATAAATCACGTGGCCACATAAAGATTCAGTTATCCGAGTCCGAGAACGGTGGATTCTCAGATTTCTTTTAATCACAACCCGAGATGATTTCACCGAAACCAAGCATCCTCCTTAGGTATTCGGGTTCGAGGCACGTTGGTTCGCGTGAAAGGGTTCTCTGGTTTGCGAAGTTAGGCAGACTATAATCCAACAACGCTGGCATATCTATTTCCCTTGGAGTCTCAGCTTTCATCCCGCTGAGACACGTAGACAGTCCTGAGTCGTGTTACTGACCTCCCGAGTAAAATCTACTATTCCCCTAACTGTTGGAATAAATTAATAGCTCCCTTTGTTCCTACGAGATAGGAATGGGTCCTATGCAATTTTGCGAAGTAATTAATAACCATTGCCATCTCGACTCGAAACCGCCGGCATCTGTTCCACGTTTTCTCGGTTCGATAAAAATTTCAACGTAGGTGTGGACGCAGTGTGCAACGAGTGCATGGGTGTGCGAGTTTCGTGACAATAATGAGCCCTAGGGATCCCCGATGCCAATTTGGCGAAGCCCATGGATCCAACGCGTACACGGACACGATCAATCGGAGTCACGGGCACGGTACACGCTTCCGAGACACGCCTCTCTGTCTCGAGGCTAGCTGCAGCAGCCTCGTAGGAAGCACGGCCCAGTGACCTCCTCATTTCCATTCCATTAAACACAACCGTAACGTCGGACCACCAATTAAATTTGATATCAATCCAATCGAACTTTAATTAACGAAAACCGAACGAGCAAACAAAACAACAATCTGTTGACCACACATAGAATAAAAACTAGTTCACGAATCAAGCTGTATATGTATTTTCCTGATTGAGTTCATAAAGCAAACTTTCTCGTATCGACATTGATTTACGCATAGGCTTTATTATTTGGTGGTTCGATGCGTCGGTTCTCTTCCGTATACGAGAATTCGTTTGCGACTCGAGTATCCCATCGGTGATTTGGATCCGTGAGAGGGTTCGAACCGATGTACAGGCATCGTCGATCGATAATCGCGCGTGTCATCCGATACATCGGCAGTGTGTACGCGAGACAAAGCGAAACGTGCAACCTACCCTGGGCCTCCTTGTATTGCACGATGTAGTTGGTTATAGGGGAGTTCGCGTGGGCTGGATCCTGCTCGCTCGACGGCGACGACCAGGCCAGCAGCAGCGATCTGCTGCCTTGCTCGGCGACGTGTAAATCCCGGGGAAAATTCGGTGGCTCCTGGACGAGCAGGTTGATCGTCGCCCTGGCGTGCCCGTAAGCGTTCGTAGCCACGCACATGTAGTCCCCACGGTCGATGTGGTTCGCCTGGATGATGCGCAGCTCGGAGATCACCCGACCGGACACCTTCTGGTTGTCTATCGTGTACCTGCGGCCGAACGAACATACCTTTTATCGGTGTACACCAAGATTGATCGCTCGTGCCGTCGATTAAAATCCGCGGGATTTAATAGAGATCCGAGGCGAGCTAGGGAGTTATCGATGAATCCTGTCGCTGGCAATTATGCCCTGACAAAAGTTAGCCAACGTAACAAGGGATGAGCCGAATAATTCCGTAATGAAGGCGAAGCACGCCGCCGCCGCGGCGTGCTCAGCGAGCTGCCGGGAAAATGTTTCGCGGGAAACTCTCCAACTATGACGTTCAGTCACACGCTCCGCGAAGTGGAACTGACGGGATCCACCGACGCTCGCGGATCCCTTGAGGAAATTCGCCCGTAGCGCCTAATATATATTCTTGTACAGGTTGATGAATTTTCCGGAAATTCTTCGAAAACTGCCTGCGTTTTGACCGTGTGACGGCTGACGCGTTAATCAGGTTTTGTGTCTCGCCGCGAGATACTCGCATAGTAATTAAACCGCGGCCCCGTCAATCGATAGGAGATCGAAGTGTCACTCTCATCCGGCGTAAGCTCAGCGCCGGCTGGGAAGGGGCTTGATTAATTTCGATACAAACCTAACATCGTAGTTGGGATCGACTCGGCTGTCACGCGCACGCCAGCTCAGATCAAGAGGCGCGTCTCCTTCGGCCTCGCAGCGGAGCGACACGCTCTCTCCTCGTCGCACTGATTCCTGACGCGTTTTCACCGATACCTGCGGGCCCGCTGAGAATTCATACAATTCAACGATCAATACCGTTGATCCTCTCGATTCTTAAGAGTCGGTAAAACGAGAAACATTTAATTCGTTACAATTCACGAAAGATCGTAACACGTTACGATCGGGAAATGAAAACGTTGTTGTAACCACGTTAAATTCGACCAATGTATCGGACAATAAATTGTAACACCGAGTTCTGGCGTCGCATAAATTGATTTCTTTCCTACGTGAGGTCGAACACGTTTTACATTTCCCCTTGAATTTATATCTGTAAACAAATAAAAATCCAGAATGGAAAATGCGTCAACCCGTGAACGTTGGTATACGTGTACGATTTATCTGTAATTACATCTCAAGAGAGCTCGACTCGATTAAGCATCGGAGCTGAGGACTTGTTATGAGTAATTGTCCAGATTAAAGCGGAGATCGGTTTGGGAGCTCGGGAGAGGTTCGAATCCAGTCGATCGTATCGCGTAGTGTTTTCAGGGAAAACGGAGCGTAACGCCTCTGGGAAACGTTCTCCGCTCCGGATCGTTGGAAAAATTCGGTAGGTAGAATTCCGTGGCTCGTGGCCGGAATCCCAAGTTCGCGGTGGCTGACACACTTCCAGGCTGGCGGGGTGGGTAACCCGGTGTTGCGTGAATATTTTACCGTGGACTGTTAGCTGAATGAGCTTGCTGAGCCCGGGCCCGATCCCGTTGCTCGCCTGGCATAGGTAGAACCCGGCGTGATCTCTGGTTACCCGTGGTATCACCAGAGAGCCGTTCCCAGCAACCCCTGCTCCCTCGGTGCCGCTGTATCCCAGCTCTCTGTAGTCGCCCGGTGTATCGCCTGTGTGTAGCACCGGGGAACAAGCAGCTATGCATTACTCGTCTAACGTGACCCGCTATGCTAATTCGCCGTCTACCTCCCGTTTATTATCGAGACTCGCGATAAACAGAGTGAGAGGCTTTGCGAGTCGAGCTGCGGTTTCGCAGGATGCTCGGTTTGTCAGCCACTTTACAAGCCAGACACGCCGGTAATTAATTCTTCGCGAGATTCAGCGAAACGAGCATCCGCGCGATATTCGACTCCTTCCTCGGATCGCGTTTCGTTATCTGTTATCGTATTTAAACGTCGTAACCGTACAAATTTGCCGCGGTATCGAAGGTTCGAGAAGCGACAACGCGCTCTGCCGGAATCAGGGACTAACCGGTGGGCCCCGTCGCGAACTTACTCTCGGTTAGATTGCCGTCTTCGTTAGACACTTTGCTGTACCCGCTTTTCGATAGACTTTCTTCACGTGAAGACGTTCTGATAGAACTGTTGTAATAGAACGATATTCGTAGAATATTATTAGATTTGTAAACGATTTGAGAACCGATTCAATCGGCTGCTACAACCAATTAGTGAGTGATCGTGCAAAATCCGGTGTGGGAGCACGTGTGAGTTGCCGGCGGGCCAGTAATTTAAAAAAGGTTACGTAATGTAAGTCGACTTTACTCATACTTATAAAGCGTTGATTCGAGCCGTTTTTCCTCGTAAATACAAATCTTCTTTAACTAAGCTTTCGAACATGTTGTTACGCGTATTGTATTTGGTGCATTTAATAAAGCAACGGGAACTTGTATTTAGAGGAGCGATCTCCATCGAATAATAAAGCATATCATTTTTCTATCAATTATCGCCTCTTACAATACTCCTCATCGGGTCCTCCTATTGCACAGGAGACCTTATCCTGTTCCCCAACCCACTTTCTTTATTTCAAAGAAAGTAGTTGGTTTCAACATGTTTCGGCGGAACTCGTTTTCGGTATGCTCAGAATGAATTCCTTCGTTCGCGACATATCCCCTTATAAATGTTACAGAATTTTCTACCGCGGAGATTCGTTGGAATTCACAATGTCGTTCCCCTTTCTTTCGACGACGGGAACCGTACATCCCGCAGGATCAACGTCATCCGACATTCTTTCCGATACAATAAACACCGGTGGAACAGGTAAATGTCTAAAAGAAAAGTATTCTCTTCCAGCTTCGAAATTCGAATTCTTGTTATTAGCGTTGAATTTTGTGATGTCAGAAATACATTTTCTGCCTCGTGCCATTTTATATAAGAAACGGTCGTTCGATGATTAAAATGTCGGTGTAAAAAGTTGGAGAAATTGATACCGGGGGTCCATTATTTGGATTGAAGAGCGGTCTAATTTTGGTGAAACGAGGCCGGAGTTGAAGATGCGAAAAAAGAGTAGGGACTTGATTCCCGGGTAATATGATGTTCGCGAGCAACGAACCGACGAAACTAATTGTACTACCGCGGAGAGCTTATTTCAGATTGAACGGGAGAATCGCCGGAAACGGGCGATCAGCGAAAATTTCTGATGGATCTCTTTGTCAACCCGGGGTTAAATACACCCGGCAGCCGTAACTCGATGAGAACCGATCGATGCGACAGTCAGGAGTTATTGAACTCCTCGCAATAGAGACAGAAAGAATGTCCGGGATCAATAACCAACCTGATGATAGGCCTATGGTCTCTGTTACGCGCGATCGAAACATGTTTGGCACTTGCCTGATTTCCATCAAAAGCTCCGTGACATGGATCTTGCCAATTAAACGAAACCAACGAAGGGGCGGTTGAATAAGAACGCCCCGAGACTCGTAAAACCTTGCTCGCTCGAACGGATAAGAACTGCTAATAAGGATTGACGATCTCTGCGCGTGTATCAGAGGATACGAGTTTCGTGGGGAAAAAAGCAAAAAGTGATGATCCATCAAAGCGAGAGTTTATTAAGCGGAAGGAGGCCTCGACAGGAAATGAAATCGAACTCGAAAGGCAGCTCGTCTGCTCAAAGTGAGCCGTGAAACATGAATTTCTTCGATGCAAAGAATTTCTCGGCAGTGGTACGTGCCTCAACTAGCCAGACAGGGTAGGATAAGAAACGTGTATGGATCCACTTTTCCTTAAAGAGATACTGACACGTTTATTGGAGAAACGACCCTTTGATGTTCCTTTATTAAGTGCCAATTGCAACATAATATAATAGCTTTCAGAAAGATGCTTCGTCGAACGAGTGATCAAATAAGAAGTTACCCAAACGTGTATAGACCGAATCTTATTTAAAGAAATACTCGCGATAACAGTTCTTTGATGTTCCTTTATTAAATAATAATTAATCACGTCTCTAGATGATAAAACGGAGCTGTCGGGAAAAATGGTCGATCGAACGCGAAGGGATGACTCGTAACGTTATCCAAATAGCTTCTGAAAGGAATGGTACAAAGGCACAGGGGAATATCGGTTGCGGCGAGACTAATTGTATCAACGTTGAGGATCGATGCCAGACATACGTCTCGCGGTTTATGGTTCAGATGGTTTTTCGGGGGCACCGCATCGGGCTGGTTTCGTGACTTACCGATCGATTGCTTCCAAGTCACCGTCGGAATGGGAAATCCCTCAGCCTGACAGGCGATGGAGACGCCGTGACCTACAACGGCGTTCTGGTCGATAGGTTCCACCGTCCACCGCGGCGGCACTAAAAATACGATCCAATTGGCTTAAAATCTCCCGGCGAATCTCCTACTCTGCCCATCTCGCGATCCTCGTCGATCGTCGTCGCTCTCAAGGCTGCCAGATCATCTCTGACCTTACCATCGCTTCAGCGTTTCGTCCTGATCACTTGTCAGATTTTTTAATACGTACTTCCAAGGCAGAGCCGATAGAATTCGTTTGATCTTTCATCAATTATTCAGGATGACAGGATCGGGTCTCATGCGAGATGGCTAACTACCGTGAACTATTTTACTCGAAGGATTGTAATATTAGATATTTTAATGAGGATTTAACACGTGCATCCGGAGAAGTTTCTTAAGATTTCTTCTGAGATCAAACGTTTCTTTTACCAGTTCACTAATTCAAAAATAGGATTCGTTAGGATTTGATAAAAATCGAGATAAATATTCATGCCAGCACAAATGACATTCCAAGAAAAAGGGATTAAACGGAAAGCTCTCTGCCAAAGATTCTATGCTGCTCCACCTGTTATTGTATTTAATTACGAAACCAGGTACATTAATCGTATATATTTTTGATTAGCAAAGAGGGACACGATGGTTCGTTTAAATATTTGTTGATTCTGTATAGAATGATACATCGATCTCGTCGACGAGGATCGTGAAAGTGGACTGGCTGTCTACCTGCTACGTTTATATTTTGCTGCGACGCGTTTTGTAACCGCGCAAATATATTCGTGTTCCATGCATTTTCAACGGGTTCGAATGTTAGTTGAATGCATACTTACGCATCGCTAAGTGTGTAACAACAACTTGTGTGCATGTACGTACGTGTTCGTGTGTGTGTGTGTGCGCGCGTGTCAACAAAACCGATGTTTAAACTACTTGAATTGACGATGTCGTACTCGGAAGGGTGGTACGATGTTTACTCATTCGTTGTTTTCGATCAAAGGAATTAATTACGAGGAATACAACGGCGATTACCAAAAGTTCTGAACGTAAGAACGGAAACGAAAGGAGCTCGTGCAGAGAACGAATTTTTTTTTTTTTCAGACAAAAATAAAATCGTGCTCGGGGGAACTTATTTGTAAACGGGGAATTCAGAGTGTACTCTCGAGTAGAGCCCCGGATAAAAATGGAAAACATTGCATAAAGTGCTTTAACAAAGGAACCGGTATTCATTGATTCGCGTTACTAAAACGAGAGAAGAGCATTCGTCGGGAAAAATTCAACGGGAGAAGGTATATATATATATACCGTAATTGGACGGGAGGTTAAAGTGTTCCATGCAAGAGAATTATATTTTTCTTCTTATTCTGTGAAAAATATGAAAACACGGGCAGGCATCATTCCAAGTGAAAAATATACGTGTAAACATATGTAATGTAATAATGAAGGTTTCGTATAACAACGTACAAACAACGCAAACGGTAGGCTAGCTCAAAGGACGTATATAACTTGTAAATCGGTAAAGAAACACGCAATAAATTTTCGAGGCACAAAACAGTTATATATTCATATATATATATGTATATAGAAACGTTAACTCTCAACATTCTTTCCATCGTCATTCCAAGTTGCTCGTATATGTATAATTAAAATAGAGAATGTAAAGGTAGGCGGATAAAATCGTACGAGAGAACGAATTACGGAACCAGTAAACGTTAACTACGCGAACGGCATGCTTCTTACATATGTCACAGACATTTTGTTGCATCACACGAGCACAATATAAATCAATGATCTTTCGATACACGAGACCGCTACTAAAACCAAAATTCGAACGTAACCGAGAAGGTGAAACAAGGATGTAACGATACTCTACCTAATGAACACGCGATTAACTGAAAATTAAACTCTATACTGGAAAACGAAATCAGCTCGTGATCTACAAGTCTGAACTGTTTTAGGCAAATGCTTGATGATCGTGAGAGGATGTACAAATAGTTAACGATGAAACAACGAGAAAAGAAAGTAACAATAATAACAGCGAAGGGACGTACGTCCTCCGTTCTGATCAAACACTTTTTATCACGTCTCTTGTTCCTCGCTTTTCAATTCGCCTTACCGGCTCGTCGGAAGAGATTTACTTCGCCGTTGCGGTTAACCGGCTCGTCGATTGGCATGCATCGGAAACGAAGGAGAAACAGATAGAGAGAGAGAGAGAGAGTGAGAGAAAAAAAATTAAAAGAAACCGTACGACGTGAGCCTGCGTCCCTAGGAACAATTCGTTCGCTTTTTGTGCTGCGTGAGAGAAAATCCTGGACTTCCGGCATGTGTGCTATCCTATCGGGTCGTGTATTTATATATATATATATATACTTTTTTTTATCTTGTCTGTCCTCTTCTAAAGTTATCCTGCGAGCGCGGGTGCTGTCGAAGAGGATTGGAGTACCGCGTCACGTTATGCAAAATCGAGCCCTTTTCACGGGCGGGTCGACGCGGGCACGCTTCCGGTCAGACACCTCGCCCCCGACTTCTCCATTCGAAATCACTATGCGAACCGCTATGCGGACGCTCCAGGCATTTCGAGGAAATAGTCTTCCACGGACTCGCTAACCCGAATTCGAATACCCCCGTATCGAGTCTTCTGGGGATCCGGATAGCTAGAATTACCCGAATCACTCGGGTCAACAGGACAATGTCGGGACCGGCTGCTTCAATCACTTTCTTCCGGTTGGAACTTAATAGGAATCTTACCTCTCATCGATCCGATAATGTGATCGGATAATTATGCAAAAATATAAATTATTATTAAGTGATATTAGTAACTTACCGCTTAGCCCCTCAAAGCTATTATAATAATATCATAAAGTGCCGGAAAGGTAATGACTTTATTCTAAATGCAATGAAACAAGAGGATTTCGTATCAACAAAATTATTAGAAAACGCAATTTTTAAAAGGTTAAAGAATTCTAACGTTAATAATAATTAATATTCTGGCGCGTAGAACATGTGAGAAATTTTTCGATGAGAATATATAACTTCCAATTTCCAGCATATTTTAATTTTTATATAAAAAGATCAGCGAAAACAATTTTATGAACTCCGCTCCATATTTCTAAAAGTAGATCGCTTGAAATATCGGATACCGTTTTATATCATACGTCTTGAACTTTCGTCCGATATACCCTCGTACGAGCTTAAGCCCGAGGAATAACATTTTCTCTACGCTGTATCTTAACCGTTATTTGCCTTCCATTCTTCGGCGTTGAAAGACGGCGACAAGGAAACGCAAAGTTCGCCGGGCAAACAGAAAATCGCTGATAAGAGCGGTAGCAAGCGTAAACTTGTTGCAAAAATGGCGTCTGATGAACGGGTCTGAAAGCGCGTTCGCTATTAGCCGGCAAAGAGAGATAGAGAGAGAGAGGGGGCCAAACATTAGCAATAGGAATCTCGGCTGCGCTATTTTCCAGGGACGACGCGTACCCGCGAACAGCCCCGGGGAAATTCGTTTCGTATTCCGGCCCGTGTATATTGTCGGTCGAAACTTTGAATCGGAATCGCTCGACGAGACTGCTGGGAGAGCTCGACACTTAATTACTTCGCGGATTCAGCCAGCTATGAAAGGATCCAGCAAATGTTTTTCAGGGCTAACAGCTTCCACGAAACCGATGTACATCCATATCAAATTTACTCGGACCTATTAATTTCCTGATTATTTCTCTGCCATGCAGATTGTTCTTCGAATTCCGAGACTTTTGCAATAAATATGTATGACTCGTTGCTTCAGATGTACTGAGATTAAAGATAAAAACTTGATGCATCGAGAGATAACTTCGCCAAGACTTCGAGGAGACTTGAAATTACTTTTAACACGTTTGCGGTTTCTCGTCCAATAACCTTATGAATCCCATCGGAAATAGCGTTCGAATGACGAGAGCACCGGCGTGCTCGTTTTATGCGCGTTAGGACACGTGTATCCGATAACGGGTCTAAACGGTCGCGTTTATCCGAACACGTCGTCGTTTCCGCATCCAGCAGACGTTATTCGCATCCGGATTGTATCGTCCGCAACCAGAAACGTGACGCCAGATATACTGGCGGCGAACGCCGCGGTACGGGTATAATACCGGCGGGGAAACAAATGTGGAAAGTCAGGTGTTCCTTATCTATCCTGGCTGGAATCATACCGTTTTGCCCATTGTTCAGCTTTATCGTACAGAAGGTCTCGCTATTTTCTGCCGGATTGCCTTTTGTTCCGATCATCTCGGATCTACGAATCCGGTTACGTTGTATCACCGAATTCCGATTAACCCGGAAGATTCTCTTCGTTTCTCAATAAAAACTAATTTTTATATGAATATAAAATTCTCATTTAGTCCCATCAAAATTTAATTCTATCTTCGACCGTTGCAATTGTATCGCGACGTGAAATCCTGTTGAATTCCGGTTTCTAATAAAATCCATTGTGGCCGTACTTTCGCGCGTACTCGGATTAAGAATTTTCCCTCGTTTCTCAATAAAAACTAATTTTCATAGAAATATAAAATTCTTATTTAGTCCCATCGAAATTTAGTTCTATCTTCTACTGTTGCAATTGTATCGCGACGTGAAATCCTGTCGAATTTCCGCTTTCTAATGAGATCCGTTGTGGCCGTACTTTCGCGCGTACTCGGATTAAGAATTTTCCCTCGTTTCTCAATAAAAACTAATTTTCATAGAAATATAAAATTCTTATTTAGTCCCATCAAAATTTAATTCTATCTTCGACTGTTGCAATTGTATCGCGACGTGAAATCCTGTCGAATTTCCGCTTTCTAATGAGATCCGTTGTGGCCGTATTTTTGCACGTTGAAACTAGTTTGTTAACAGGGGGAAATAGTGGCATGTGTTATTCCGATGAAACAGCGTTATCGGAATCGCGGCCGGATGGGGAACGCATTGATTCGGGCGAGTATAACGCGGATAACTCGAATTTACGGTAGTTTTTACGCGCGTTCCGCTGCCAGATACCAGCCGGCTCTTCTAGTGAATATGAATGACGGGGAAAACATTACACGGTACGCTGCCGCTGCGTGTATCACGCCCTTAATGCTCCTCCGCGCAACGTCGAAGTAATCTTCTTTTCTTCCGGATTTTTCTTCGCCCGCCGCGTCTCATGATTTCCCCGAAAGGGATAAAGACTAGATTACGGATCTTCTGTATGTATAAACCTTTGAAAAGACGATGCGCAGATAGGGACTCTAAACGTTGCATATTTATTATTACAACGGAATGCATATTTTTCTACTCCTTTGAGCGTTTCAGTTTCCCATGAATATTCTTATGCCGGCGAAGATTAACCCCCGGTTGTCAGAACGCATAATTTATAAACAGTGAATTCCCCCGGGGAAAGTTTTATCCGCAGTCCTTTCTCGAGCTTCTACTCGTTACACCGTCAAATGAAATTTGCCTGAATAAATGATAACGAATCATCTCGCGGGTCAAACACAGCGTCTTCTCTATTTGCCGCGGTTCCTATTCATAAATATTCGAGGATGCCCCCGGCGGAAAAGTTCGCGGGGCCGTTGTTGTCGTACCGCCGAACAAGACCGAAACCGGCCCGCCCTCGCCCCATTCACGGTAAGATGGAAAGTGATTTAGATCCGATCGCGGACGCCAGTGACTTTTCGGGATCGGCTCGGGAACTTCTTGAAAAGTCGCATTACCGCAGCAGCCGGAAACTCGAAACTAATTTGCCTGCGCCGTATCCTCGCGAGAGCCCCGATCCGGCTGCCAGCAAACTTCCGCCTCGGGGAGGCCAGGCTTGTAATGCCGTTTCACCGCGCGGGCGGGAACGTCGTTGGGGAAAACTAGACTCGAACGTGCTCGCGTTCAAAAAAACGACGCTCGCGCTCTATGGAAAAGTCGATGGAGAAATGTAATTGCAGTGTCCTCGGAGATGCGAGCGCCTTTTTCCTTCAGCAAATATTCCCGCTTATAGGAAAAAGCGACGAATCTTATTTAGGAGAAAATCACAAAAAAAAAAAAAATTGTTGATCGTTCTATAAACAGAGGGGAATTCGTCGAGTTATTTCGTGAAATCTGTCCCCTTTTGTCAAGGGAAAATGTTACGTCTCCCATGAATGTTCGGCAGCTACTTCCGCGAGGAGGCAAGTTAATCCGGTGACGCGTAACGCGTGGCGGAAGTATCGCGAAAAATCCGGGGAAGACGGGGCCAGGCGTCTCATCGAGGGAAACACATCGAGGTGGAACACGAATCGATAACACGTCTTCGCCGGTACTCCAATCCTTCCTCCGTGGCTGTGCCGTGATATGTATATACATATGAGCCAGACGTCTATCCTATGTATATACACGTATATTATATAGACAGAGAGAGAGACGGGTATATATAATATCTGTGGCTGGCACACGGTTTTATGTACACAGGTTCTTACAGCTACCATATGTCGATTTTTGTTGTTGCTCTGTTTGAGACACCAACCAGCAACGGAGAGGCTGGTCGAGTATTCGGCCAGGCCAGCGACGTTGCTGATCTGGCACGTGTAGTTCCCGCTGTGCCTCGCGCTGACGTTATTTATCGTCAGGATGCTGGAAAACGGCGGATAGTCGCTTATCTGAATGTTGTTCCCCGTCTCGGCGACGGTGGACCCGGCGGCGGCCGACGACGACGCACCGTCACCACCCGGTCTGACCTGAATCGGTTTCTCGTCCATCAACCAAGTGATGTTGAACGGCTGGTCACCCTCGCTCGTGGTACACATTAGCTGTGTCCTCATCCCCTCCGTGACACCGTTCTCGAAATAAAACGGCGAGATCCGCGGTGGAACTATAATAACGTTTCACGTGTGATAATTGTATATGGACCCCGATCTAACGATCCACGACAGATTCACGTTTTTTTCTCTTTTCAACATTCTTAATCTGTGGTTTAGTTAAACAGTGTGAAAGCTGCGA
This sequence comes from Ceratina australensis, assembly GCA_004307685.1. Lineage (NCBI taxonomy): Eukaryota > Metazoa > Arthropoda > Insecta > Hymenoptera > Apidae > Ceratina > Ceratina australensis. The sequence goes on along the minus strand of SHCU01000146.1, from coordinate 248,536 downwards.
TTGACGGTTCGCGTCTCTTCGTCGGACAAAAAAGAAAACAGTATCTGCATTAATTTAGTTCGGGAGGACTGGTGACAAGGGTGGAGAAACGAAAAGGGTTGAACGCGTCCTGATTACTTTACGTCCGCGAAAGCGTACGGTGTCAGACCGGTCTGTTAGAACCATCGAGATGGCCCGGGAAATTCCGAGAAAATTAGAACTGTTTAATTGAGTCTAATTTTTTGGGTAAGGGAACAACGCTGGGATAATTACATCGAGATTGAGAAACTCCGCCGGCCTTGAGAGAAACGGAATTAATAGGCGCCGGTGTACGCGCGCGTCGAAAACAACGCCGAGTTAATAAATCTTCTTCTCGAACGTCTGAAATTAACATTAAAATACAACCGGCGGATACAAACTGCTCGGAGTTTAATCCGTTCCCCGGCCGGCCGAGCGCACCGAGTGTAATTAATGTACCTCTCCGCGGGAGCGACAATCCAAAAACGATCTGCAAGAACCCCGCCCCCGGTTGACCCGCTCGCGATATCGTCGTTACGCCCGAAAACTCTATCTCGCAATTTCCTATCGGTCGGCTTCTGTTTTTCCGCGCTGTCCTAGAAATCGGTGACACGAAACTCTACTCCGGTACGGCCCGTCGTGAAAACCCGATCCCGATGATCGTTAGCATTCGACCGGGCGAAATCGCATTTCCTAACTGCGTCTGACCAAACACGGACCCACGCTACTTCGCGTAAGCGAACTACTTCAGGTTCGCGCAGGGACGACGCTCGATAACCACGATAACCGTGGAACTTCTGCGCTACGTGTTTCCTACCGGGTACTACGTGACCTACGAAACGTGGACAAGCACGACGGTCCCCCGTGAAAAATGGTGCCGCGGCCATAAATATTCGCTAGCACGCACTGTCTCGTGGCCAAATGAACATTTATGAGCCGGGTAACTGCTAATGTTCCTCGATGCTTCTTTACGAGGCTCTTGCCCCATTCTCGGAGTCGACAAAATCCACCGTGAGCGGAGACGAGTCAACTGCAGGTTTCGTTGCGCTTTACGAAAATCTCTTAAAATCAGTTCTTCGTTTTCCCAACGTGGACTAAATTAAATTCATCTCGTATCGCTTTCTTTTCTCATTCGGTTAACGATGCGTTACTTACCATCACCTATGAGGTCGAGGAGATTAATTATCGAGTTATGAAAACTATCGGAACAAGCGGACACGAGAGAGCTCGTACGTTTCGAAGTATCACGATAATATTGAATTCCAACAACTGAACGCGGTTTAAACGATACAGTTTAATGAGGAGTCCCGCTCGTATCGATCTGTTCCGTTTATACTCTACTACCCAATATAATACGTAACTCGTAATGATGTAAAATGATGATAATGAGAATGTTAAATGATGTACGTACACAAATGATAGAGAATATCTCGAGCGAAAACATAGCATAGTCCTCATAAAAGATACTGCTACTACTGGATAGTGAATAGTGGAATAATATTAATGTAACCCGATCAGAAGTCAAATATGGGTGGCTGATACAAAACACAAATATCGAGAGAGCAACAAACGTGGATGGTACATTCGACACGGGGCAAATAGAGCACGATTTTCTACCGTTGTACGCGGATCGTGTTCGAGAGCGTATCGTTCTACAACGATCCGTAAGATCACATACAGAGAAGATAGAAATCGGTCAATACAGGGTGCAAATATTTTATACAGATGGGCCATATTTTAGGATCATATTATATGGCCCGAAATAAAATGAAAATAAGAAGAGACAACATTTTATTTGGCCCTTCATTAATTAGTTATTGGCAATTAAAAATTAGCTGATTTTGCGTCTGAAATGAATAAATCCCGAGAAAAAAGAGTTTTCAGAAATCGTGAAAATGTAAAGGATTAAATGTAAACTTCGCGGAAATTGAAAGTCTGCAGATCGTGTTGAAAATATGCTCAGATACTCTTCTTATATAGTAGTACATTTACCCGAGATGACAGAATAATCTATACATTAGATCTCGAGAAAAAAAGAGTTTTAAAAAATAGTGAAATTGTAAAGGTCCCAATTTTTTAATTAAC
>SHCU01000146.1:215181-237434 GCA_004307685.1 Ceratina australensis | reverse complement strand
CTAGCCGCAAGTAGTCTCGTCCTCAAGAACCAAACCCCTATTAACCGTGTCGCACCGAAAAAATTCGCTTATCAAATATGAAACGCTGATTGAACCATAAGTAATATTAAATGAAGAACTGATGCCAAACTGATTGACATATATTTTATTCCGCGGATAATGCTTGCAAGTTTGACCGCATTAAATCTTGCAACAGTATTAACTAGATAAAGGGGAATCTCGGTAGGAAACTAAATGAAAAGTCGCTTAACGCGTCTGTCGGACAAGTTATCGCGACCCGATGCAATTGCGGGTGAAGCGTTCAAAGGTTGAATCCATTACCGTTATTTGCCCGCGTTCTTGTTTCTATAGCGGACCTACTCCTCTTCGGATCTTCAATTACTGCACTACAAAAAGGGTTACGACAGGAGAGGAGATAGTTCCTCGAACCAAAGAAGAAAGGAAGAGCATCAAGGGGATCTTGTCGCTCGATTGCGATTTCAAGATAGAAAATTTCGTTTTAATCGACGTAGCAAACGAGGTTTCATCGAGAAAAAGTAATGTCTGATAAAAATTCCTATTAAATACAAGCGTTCGTACGTTACAAATTTTGGAAACGAAAAAGAGGGTTGAAAATGAAATTGTCAAAGGAAAATTCGAGTATCTCTCGATGGTATATTAATATGGCAATTTTCACGGAAAAATCACGCGTTGCCCGGGGCGCGTGGCGTCGCGATAGAAAAACGTGGTAAGGCAATCGGACGTTGGGAAAGGGTTGAAGTTAGCCGCGAAATCACCGGACGGACACTTTGTTCCTGTAACCGAGCTCGAGGGCAATCTGCCTCGGTAAAAGTGTTTTAATTGAAATCTTCGGTGCCGCGATCCTCCCTCTTTCTCTCGCCCTGGCGAGCGCGCCCGGGTGCCGGTTAATGGAAAAAGCGCACCGGTCGAAATATGACGAGAGAACTGATACGAGGAACTGAATGGAAAGCGAGAAAAAACAAGGCGGCTGTTTTACATCGAAATAACACGCGATCGGGCCGCGGCAAAGCATCAGCCAAATGGAGTACATGTATGTATCTCGAGCGGGAAATGCAGGCTCGTGCACAAACGGTCGATTGTGATCGCTTGACACGCTTTATTGTCGGCTGCTGATGGACGAGGAAGTGCGTTTTCTAGGCCGGAACTCTTCTTTTTTTCTACACTTACAGCCGTGAGTTTAGACGCTGTGTGTCTCGGTGAACAGAAAATGTAAAACGTCTCGGCAATTTCAATATTTTAATGCGTCGTCGAACTGAGAAAAAGAAACGACGAAAAGATCGGAATTAGACTGTAATTAAAAGCGTCGGAGGATCGAGCGGGCGCGATTAACGGTTCGGCAAGTGGACCGATTTTCGCGGTCCAGGCACGGCTCGAAAAGCGATGTGGCCATTTTCGTGCAAAAATAGCACGTACTTCCCCAGAGGAAAAGCTGCGCGGCTCCGTGATGGAAAACGCGTTACGATGGAGTGGCACGCAAACCTGGAATGGATCGTATAGGGAAGAGTTCCACTGCATTAACCACCGGCAACCTATCACAGCGGAACCATTCGCTCGACAAACAAGCCCCCCTCTCCGAGCCGCGTCTCGCCGCGCTGCGTCGTCGTGCCAAACCACTACCGCCGCCCGCTCGTCGTTCCTGTCTTGCAAACACCGGGCCACGTTTTCTCTAGCGTCAACCGGCCGGGGGAGAGGGGTGATAGAAAGTAAAGCTGGAAGGGAAAACATTCCCGGGGACAAAGTGGTTTCTCGATTTCTCGCGGCTGATCCGATTCGCAGGGACTCTGGTCAGAGGCGTAAATTCCGTCGCCGGGATTTAACGAGTAAGTTCACCGACAGGGCGACGGAGTAATTGAAAGCTGCCGGGGACGATGTCGTTAGGTGCCGCGACGGAGTGTCTTAAACGTTTCATTTCGCGGGACGTTCGTTAAGCTGTTTCCATCCCGGGTTAGAGGACGGTTCCGCTTAAAATCGTTTAAACGGTATAATGGACATTACGGAGGAGACGGCGCGCGGTGTCTTCGAAAAAGACGATTATGTAGCACGCGGGCAGAATTAAACGGGTAATCTTGAATATCCGTCGGCGACGATTTAATAAAACGATCCGCGCCGAGATTACCGATGATGATAAGGCACGGTTCCTAAGGTCCGACTATTTTTCTAACCCGTTCATTTCCCCTACGGCGCATGGAGACGTGAAACGCTAAGCAAACAAAGACTCACCGCCGAGCCGCAATTCCGCGATTCCTTGAGCCATTTCATACTCGTTCCTCACAAAGCACTGGTACATGCCGCGATCCTCCCGTGCAACCGACATCACGGAAATACGCTCCCTGGAAACCGCCCTTATGCGGGCGCCCGTCCTCAATGGCTGACCGTCCTTCAGCCAGTACAGCGCCGCCTGCGGAAATCCACTTGCGCTGCACGTCTGAAAAGCAGTTTAGAGAAAAGGGACTGATGAGAACCCGGCGTCCTTTCTTCCTCTCTCTCTCTCTCTCTCTCTTAGGAAACAAGATTGCAAGATGCAGGCTCGAAAACCGGCTTTGGTTCCCGTGCGTCGTAAAAATCGGATTACCAGGGCTACGTGGATCGCGGCGAATGGCTCGGCTGCCATTTACCGGCGTATGAACTTTGATTTTTATGAACACGAACCAGGTGAATTTGAAATTTGATACGAAACAAAATTCCACGGGAACTAGTTCGGTCGCACGGTTTCCCGGTTTGATCCGGCCGTAGCTCGGGCACGTGTCGGGTCACCGCGACAAGCTCGCTCGTGAAAATCGTCAATTACCAAATGAGCGGCTTTCCCAAGATCGACGGTCTGAATAGACGGTTGAACGTGCACGCTCAATGGCGCGGACACCGTTAGCCTGACTTCCATCGACTCGCTGCCCTCGGAATTACTGGCGGTGCACGTATACGACCCGGCGTCGCTCTCCTGTACGCCTTGTATGATCAACGAACCGTCCTTCACCGCGTAACGCCCGGACGACTCCTCGATCGGCTCCTCCCTCTGGTTCCTCGTGTAATACCACCTGCAACCGAAGGAAAAACGATTTTCGTTTCGGATGGGAATCGTAAAAAACGAGTGTCGCCCGCGGATCATAAAGAAACGGCGTTACGGCGCGACGACGCAATCCGAACCTCGATTTTAGATACCGATACAATCCGGCTGGACTAACGTAAATCCTGGCAAACGCTTCTCTCGACGCCAGTTTATATCCTATCTCGTATATTTGTTTCAGAATTTCTCGAACCGGTTCCTACTATGGAAACTACTTATTATTCGATGAATGAAGAAGTCAAGAGTAAACGGCTTTAGCGTGAAACCACGTGGTTAATTTCCAGCGCATTGTAACCGTCTGCTCGATAGGCTGAAAGGCTGAAACAACGATCGTGGCATGCCGCAAGATTTTCCGTGCGAGCGCGCGTCTGACGCCGAATGGGATATACTACTGTCAACCGGAGCGTACGTACGTACGTACGGCAGCAGCTCCACTGACTGGCCTAGTTCGATGAATCGTAACGCTCGGCCCAGCCATCCGGCTGTCTCGCCGCGATATACAGCGTTACATTACATCCGATCGTTGCTCAAGATTCAGCCCGGTGTGCAAAAATACCGAGCGGCGCGGACAGAGGCGGCGGTGATATTGCTTGGTTCGCTATCGGGAGCGAGCCTTTTCCATTCCGCCGGTGTATCTCTCTAGTGCACTCGCCAACCACAAAATAACAACTGTTTCATTGGGAAGACTGAATACACAGAGCACGGCCGTGAATTGTGCTACTCGCTACACCCATACGTTCCTAACCCCACCCCCACGATTTCTCTTCTCTCTGTCTCTCTCTGTGTTCCACGTTTTTGCGAAAGCCTCGCTGAGGCCGAGTGCGCGCATGCAACGCGGCTGGATGTACTGGCACGCTTTCAAAACACTGCCGCTTGAACAAGCAGACGGATAAACGTGGCGGATACAGGCGAAAATCGTTAATACAGACGGGATCTTTAAATAAAAGAAACAAGCGCACGCGTTCCGTTACGTTCCGCGTATGCAAATGCCTGGTAACGGTTCGAGATTTAAAGCGCCGGAATGGACGGGGTAATTGAATCGATCTTCTCGCGGGCACGCGCGATCTTTGACCTCGTCTCTGAGCCGCAGATTCGACCCGTGAAACTAATCGACGTTTACATTACCTATACGTAGAGTACTCCCGTCAAAGGGGTTCTTTGAACGATCGAACACCGGGAAGAAATATTTTCGTTGCGCGAAAGCAAAACGCAATTTGAAAATAATGTTTTACAGTTGCGGCAGCGGCTATTGATTTTGCCCGTTTCCGTCCACGATTGCTCCATTTGTCTTTTCCCGGATAGATATTATTTTTGGAATAGTCTTGTTGCCCCGGTACCGGCGGAACGTGGGATAAAAGGTAACCATGGCTCCTTTTTACCGTTCGTTTCTCCGAGGCGGGACGTGACCTCGCAAAATCGAAGATCGCCCGGACCCCCAATCGTTGAAGATGGGGGAGGTCTGGAAATTTTCCTCGCCGAATCTAGGCCGGCCTCAGCCAGGGTCTCAAATATTTCCCGACAATCTCAGGCTAAGGTAGCCTCCCGTGGGAACGGCCGCTCTAACTTCGTCCAAAAATGATCTCGCCCCCGTGGTCTATCTTCCACCCGGTGATTGACCTCTATCCTTCTCCGTCCGGCGGTACATATGTGCCGCAGTTACGAAAAGCGTCGCAGCCCCTTGGAAGTGCGAGCAGGATATAAGGTACGTGGCGCGGAATGAGGTTCAAGAGTCGTCGGTGCAGGGAGACGGGGGAAGAAGCGAGAGGAGTAGGCGAGGAGTGTACCTATAGATAATCGAATTTACGGAGGGAAATTGGCGAGCGAAGGAGATGGGATGCGACGGCGGGTGCGCGAGAGATAGAAGCACGGCGCTGGCAAACCCTCAGACCCCCCTTTCCATCCTCTCTCATCCTGCCGTCCCGTATTTCTCGCTCCGATCTACTTGCTTATTCTTTACCGAGCTTCTCTTTCCCTCTTTACCGTACACTCCGTCAACTCAGTCAACCCGCGGAAGAGCCGGCAGAGAGACTATACACGGGGGACAGAGGCGCGGGGAGAGACGGAGCGAACAGAGGTACCACGGTACTCGGTGACGTACACGTAAATGCGGAATATTTGATGGCCTGTCAGAAGCAGTCTCTGTAATCAGCGGTCGGTTTGTTTGCGCTACCCATACCCACGCTCCTAACGTCTATATACCTTCGCTGCCTTCCACGGATTCACGCGTGCATGCCTGGCGCGTATCACCGGCCTCCTGCCCCGAGCTTACACGAATCGATTACCGAATCTTTCGGATCACCGTTGATCGTTTCATTCCCGACGAATTTAATACGTGTAGGGAATAAAGGGTTCGACGAAATGAGCATAGAATCCGGGGCGAGCTCCTTCGAAGGAACCGTTCGCCTTGTTCCACACGTACGTTGAATATCGATTAACTCTGCCTTTGCCAGGCTTTGATCAACGAACTTGATTACGCCTGTCAAACATCCGCGGTAACAGGGAATCGGTAATAAACCCTATCGGATTGCTTATGCCTTCTGTAGCGACGCAACGTTTGTTACCGATCCTGCCGTAAGAAAACTCTCAGGATCAACGGGACGACTTCGCGTTATATAAAACATGTTAGAAATCTCGTCGCGCGTGAGACCTTGTTTCAAGTTTAACTAGCTCGTTATTGTCACCGGGGTGACGTCCCGCTTTGCATCCGAACCCGTGGAATCGAATAATAAATGCATTAACATTCTAATACGCCTCTTTGCCCTGTCTCTTTTTATAAGAGAGAAACTTTATCGCGACTATCATTTCGCGTGCCTCGTTTGCGAGACCGCGACCCCTTTGTCGCCGGCTCGATTACCCCCTCGTTTCGTGTCTCGCTTCAGCTTATTGGATTCGGAAGGTTGCGAGTTCCGAGACGAAGTTTGTAACTCGTGAGCCGCATACCAATCGGCTGCTATTACTAGTGCCTGACGAACCATTTTTGTCGCTCCTTAACGTGTATTCCTTTTCCACGTCTGACTAATGCCAGGCTACTCTACTGGCAGCGCGAAGTTGTCGAGAGAAATTTTTCTAATTTAACACCGCGCGGTTGAAATTCAGGCTGGAAGGATTATTATCAATAATTTAACGAGAGCTTATAGAAGGCCAGAAATTCGAACGTAATTCGTGACCGGATACTTTGTTAATCTCCTCAGTTTATTCTACCAGCTATATAGCATTGTCTTTCGCGTCGATAAATCATAATGGCAAAAGTGAGAAACTGTTTGATATCGATATAAAAATCGAATGAAATATTCAGATCGGGCTTAGCATCGAGATTCGAGTTTCGATGAAAATATTTTTTCGCGCGAGATAGCCTCGGAGCCAATTAAACTTGGCCGATGCGCGTCGCATGCACCTCCGCGTTGTATCGGGAAACTATTTGGCAAGTAAGCGTAGCCCGTTCCGCAGGAAGTCGCGGGTGAAACTCTTTCCCGCCGTTGTTGCTTTATCGGGGCAAAGTGAATTTCTTTTTGCGCCAGAAACGCGCTCCGAAACGGGGTAGTGCATTTTGTTCTTGGTTACAAGAAAATGTTTCGCCCGATATAATTTCTCCCCTTTGAAACAGTTTCCTTTATATCCTTTTTAATGGAACGACACACTTTCAGACTCGAACAAGGAAAGTTTGCGTCTCGAGAATTAAACGACAGACAACGGGGGAGCAGCTTCGCAAAGGAAACCGTTTCCCGTAATCAAGATAAGTAAAACAAGATGTGCGGAGACAAGAAGAAGAGTCTCGAAGTTCGATAGTTATCGGTTGCTCGCTGCAGGACAGAGACGTATTCGTAGCTCCTAGCATCGAGCCTCCGATCGCATCCGTCAGCGTGTCACGATCGAATCGTATAAGTTTCATGCATACCAGAAATTCATGGGGAAATCTCTTACCTGTTAGTAGGCGTCGGATTGCCGTACGCGACGCACGGTATCACAACGGTGTCTTTCAGCCGCGACGACATATAAACCACCTTCTCGTTTATCATCGGCGGCATGGTGCTCCGTATCTCTGGAAACCGAAGAAGAAAAAAACAATGATAGAAATCCTGAAGGGACGTATAAATCCTCGAACGACAACTACGTGCGGCGAACAAAGGCAACGCGTGAAACAATCAAGAAATATTTCTCTCCTCCCCGGCGAGCATTACTCGAGGAAAAGTTTCGGACAATGCCCGGAAATATCCAAACCTCATCCCACTACTTTTTCCAGACGAGTTCGCGCCAGTTTTTCCTCGACGTGCGTATAATATATTCTGACAGTCGGCGAAATTGAAGGAGCGGCTTCCTCCTCCCGACGGTTTAATAAAACAGGGCCGGGATTAAAAGCCGGGCGCTGTAAATTGCGAAACGAAATTCTCTATCGCTACCGCCGGGGCCGACCGTCGAACGGCTTAGAAACGATACGTGGAAAATAACGGAAAGAGCGCTCGCCGGTGCGGGTATTGGATTACATTGTTTGGAAAATTGATAGTGACAATATCGCCGGAGATTTAACAAAGGAGAGGAGGGGGGGTTTCGGTCCGAGGAAGGAAGGAAGCCCGATGCCGGTCGAGATACATCCTCCGAGATCCTACGGGCTTCCCGGTGCACGCGCACACGTACTACCTCCGGGGTTACTTTGCGGCAGCCGCCCACCCGCCTCCCTCAGGACGAGTTCATGTAAGTTTGTTCCATGATATACGGGAAATGTTTTCCACGGCGTGTCATAAATAGCCGTCGGGTGAAAAAGGAACAAAAGGATCTCCGCGGCGAAGGAGCGCAGAGACACGATACGGAGGAGACGACGAAAGGAGGAGGAGGAGCCTGTATCCGTGGTGCACGCATCAGCCTCGACGTTTAATGGAAAATTATGACCGTAGATAGGTGGCGTACGAGCGTGCGGACAGACAAGAATTTCAAATCGCTCTTGATAACAATTTACCTTCGAATTTCAATAGGGCCGAGATATGGGTGCACGGGATTTATTTAATTCGCAGCTTAATTAGCGACGCGGAACGAGCCCGGTGAAAATAATGAATATTAGGACAAAAGCTGGTTACCCCAGTGAAAACAATGAAAAACCGTGACGTAATTAAAACGATGCTTTTCTCTCGGGATTATTAGCTCGCTCCCAAGGAATTCAATGTACCCACGCTGCGCTTTTCAAATTCTGTGATGGTGCCAATCGAATGGTACGTGTCCAAGGAGGTAATTTAACCCTCGTGTCACCGATACGAGCGCATCGCTTCAGATGTTCCGCTGACAAATACACCGACGCTGTTAATATGATAAGCGGAATGCATCAGGGCAAGAAATGGAAACATGATGCGTCACCCGCAGATTCTTATCGGATGGTAATACACGTAAGTACGTACATAAATCAGAATATAGTGCAAAATGCATTACCGAGTGAATTTTTAAAATATTTCGCGAATATCGATAAGTAATGATATTAAATATTTCGTATTCGTGAAATGGTACGTTTCATTTAACCGGAAAATTGTAAACCAAACGCGAGTCAAGTCGCCAAATGAAGGTTAGATTAGGAATGAAGCAATTGACAAAATAGTCAACGGAGTAAAAGACGAAAATGTTCAACTGCGAACAAATATTAATGAATTTTAAACAATATCGATTATATTAAAAGAATGCTTTTAATTTGCTTTTGGTTTTTTCAGAATACCAAAAAAAGAATAAGATTTTTTGTTTTAAATGAATTCAGAGAATAGAGCGCATGGCCTCAAACGAACATTCCCCCTTATGGCTGTAAGAAATTTAATTTGGCCTTATGGTTGTAAAAAATCCTATTTGGCATTATTTAGTGATTTTTCGTTTGCGCCCGGATAAGGGAAAAGTACCCGTGAAATTTTTTAAGGGAGATTATTGCGACTCGACAGACTGATCGTGTCTGAGACATTATCAGCGACAGCATCGATGGAAGCGGACCCAAAAAACTGTTTCAGGACGTACAAAGTTTGTTACGCGTTTCGAAAATGTTCCGCGCCGAAAAGTTTGCTCGTTACTCGGGCGAAACCGGTGTACGTAGCGCGAGCTCTCGGTTAATTTGGTGTATTCTAAACGGGGCGGAGGCGTCGCGACGATGGACGACTGTCCGGGAATATGCAAACGATCGCGCGCGCACCCTGAAACTCCATTATTAAGTTCATAAGTATGTAAGTGCGCTTAGCATAAATTTCTATACCGCCCCGAGGTGGCTTTTATTACGAGCTGGTACGAACGTCGCGAAGGAATGAGCTCCGAGGATTCGTGACAGATGTTCGCTTTTTTCTCGCTCGCCGGATTTCAGCAGCGACCGGAAGCTGAATTTTACTGACCGTATCAAGTTTGATACGTATAAAACCAAGCCGTTCGCGATTTTATATTTTTGTTACAAGACGAGATTCCGGAAGTTGTTATAATTGAAACTGCAAAGAGAAAACTCTCGGAGAAGAATACGTAATGTACGTTCCGCAAACCCCGTGCAACGGCTGGCGCACTGTACATAGTTGCAGGCTAAACAAGGAGCGCGGTTATTGTAAACAAATCTTGGCCCGGTGTGGGTAAAGCTAACAGCGATACTTGCGTCGCAAGCATCCTATTTTCTAACCACCAGTCACTATTTAGAGGCAGAACGGAATCGCGAAAAATTGCAAACAAATGCAAGTGAAACGAAAACTTGTATCTGGTCTACTACGTAAAATGGGTATCCGGGAAAACTTGTTCATCGATAAACCATATTGCCCGGGAGCGACTCCTCTGAACCATTTAAAACAAAATCTCACTGTATGACGCACGAGAAACGCAAACAGCCTCGCCGCCGGCAGCGTCGATTCAACCCGTTTGAATTTTCCCTGTGTATCGTTAAATTCTATCCACGAAATTTCATCATGTGGGCTCCAAAGCTTTTAGCCCCGTGTACTCTCCAATTTTTAGTATAATCTTTTCACGTGGATGACGGTGCGCTCGATTTCATTTAACACGGGAAAGTTCGTAATTCAAATACCACGGAGAATTAGTTTGATATAAATCGTAATGAAACATTTAGAATATCAGAGGATTTTATAGCTCGCAATTCGTTTAAACGTCGCTCCATTATACCGGGTGCGTAATAACGTTAGATAATAATCAAAAATGGAACAGCCTGAAATCCCGGTTAGGCGCCGTCAGCGCGAACTCAATTTCCACCGCCGTTTTCGTCTGGCATCGTGATTACGGGTCCCGGCGCATCCGGCTAAACCGTCGTATATTAATTATTCCCCGGTCCGCGTGGACTTATCGAGTGAATGACAGAATCGCGGGGGAACGCCGAAGGAAAATCAACGGTACGAATCCGCGGGGAAATAGGAGTGCGGGGAAAAACGCGAATAAGGGAAACGAGCGATGAATTATGACGCCTTCTACGCGGAGGATCGGTCACGTGGTGGTGGAAAAGTGGTAGCGAAGAACGTGCAGAATGTCTTGAGCGTTTTTTTTCTCTCTCTCTCTCTTCTCTCCGCACGCATAGTATATAGGCACGTCTGAGGCTTCAGCATGAATCTGGAGGGTAGGTGTGGCACGTGAAGAGAAGCATCATTAGTTAGCCCGGCTCGAGTGGAGATTTCCCCCCTCCCCGGTCCTCCTTCTCCTCCGACGTATTTCCGCCTCCGTATTTTCCCTTTTCTTTCCCGTCGTCGCGCTTCTAACCCCCCAAAGCAGACGTTACGCCGCCGCGGCGGATTGCCCGGGTAACAAGTGACGCCGGGGCATAACAAGTGACGACGGAACGCGACTTCTCGATCGCTCGCGCCGAGCCTGGCAATTAAACGGGCCGGGAGAATTTTCACTTTGATCGACCGACGATCATCCGATGCCTCATTAAACCTCATCGATGTCGTTCGACTTCAGCCGACCGAACTCGAGTCGCGGTAAATCCAACGAGACAGGAATCGACGATTTAATATTCGTTTGGGAAAAAAATCAAATAAAATCCTAGCTCGATTCACGATTATTTTTTTTTGTACGAATATTAATACGTCCCATCGAATTCCGTTGTTCCCGTTCTTTTGTAACGGCCCTATTAAATCGACGGCAAGTGTCCCGCGCGAAATAAGGCCACTAATTGCGTCCCGTTAATGAACCTTCCCCTGAACTTCGATGTAAGCTCTTTTCCCCACCGGCTCGATCCCGGCGCCGATCGATCACATCGAATCGCGTTCGATCGTGCGTGTCCGAGGGGGTCGGAGCTCTCGGTTTATCGTGTAATATACAACGGCGTGTTTGCCCTCCCGAGACACGCCGTTTGCACTTTCACGCAAACCCGGAGGGAATACAAGCACACAACATTTATTTGATTATGTTCTGGCGTTTCACGCGCGATTAATAAAATAAAACGAACGTACCGATATGATATTAATGGTTCCGATTGATTGTTTTGTTACCCGGAAGGGAGAAATCAGCGGGACGGAAGCGTCGACAATTTTCGGCGCGCGCTGTCGCGAGAAAAAAAAAAGAAAAAAATCCGGCAGCAATTTCTGCTGACAACAAAGCAGGGACAATCGATGATACGCAGCCGGGGGTACAACAATACGCTTTCCCGCGTATTTTCTTTTACCCCCGCCGGCGCTTGCGCGACGTTTTTTCAACGGTAATAATTGACAGAGAGAAAGCGCACGGTTATTCGGGCGATGGCAAAGCAAACATTTAATTGAAATCGAACGTATCAGCAGCCGGACGAGAGCGCACCGACGTGGCGAAATTCAGTTTCCCGTTCGTCTCTTTTCGATCTTCGGCAGAGTTAAAAAATGAATTTAATAACTGGCTCCTTGCTGCCCGTAGGGGATGCCCGCGGATTTTCGATCCCGGACGTGCCGGGTATCTTGGCCAATTATACAATCACGCGCACTCGAATCGGATTAGCCCGAATCCTCGTGGCCTCGATAAACGATCCACGGAAGATGCCCGTGAACGGAATCGAAGAACGGTATCCGCAGCATCTGACGCTTCGCAAGTAGCTCGGCTGATAAATATTCAACGGTCCCGGGCGAGGAATTTGTAAATATCGCGACGGCCTGTGATAATAAGTTCCACTCGAGACGGAAGAGGCGAAACTTTCCCCAGCCGATATCATCCCACCTTCTCCCCTTGCTCCGATACTCTTATTAATAATCCCGGTACGCGCTGAAATCTCCCCGGCTACGTATTAAAACTTTATTAGCCGTGGGAAGAAGCTTCGACGTGTTCCACGGAGATAGACGGGGAAAACGTAGGAAGAAAATGTGTTAACGGACTGGAAATATTATTTCCTTCCTTCCTCTCTCCGCGCTTTTTCACTGTTTACCGTGCTTCATACAGGAGGGGGAAAAAAAAACATCCTCTGCGCGCGTCAGACTTCTTCTTTCCCTGATGACGTTTGTTAATAAGCCCGACTCGCAGCGTTGTTTGCTCGCCTGTTATTAAGTAACTGAGCTCTCGATGCCTTCAAAAAAGTATGTCTAAACAGTCTTTGAAGCCTGGATGAAGCTCACCCCCGAGAAGGGGGAGGAGGTCGGAAACTAACTCCGGCCTTCATAAATTCAAATAGGAAAAACTGTTGCGTTAATCAAGTCGAATCCTGTTATGAGTTTTAAATTGCAAACGCGAGTAGGGGTGAATGCGATGTTACGTTGGCTGCGGCGAAGCGGATTTTAATGCACTCACCGGTCAATTGAAGCCTGCCGACGTTGCTGCTGACGACCGTTTCCTGAGTCAGGCGATGATGCGTCCTGCACCGATAAGTCCGCTCCGCGTCCTCCCGCGTGATGTTCAGTATCAGCAGCTCTCCGGTTGACAGCATATGATATTTACCGTCTAGAAACAGAAATATTCCAAAATCATTTCAAATGAGATTCCAATTATACAACAGAATTCATCGTGACTCTGATAAAAATGCAACCTAAAATTCGAGACTGTTTTGGTAGAAAAATTGTTAACCTCCAGTTGTTCCTTGGGTTCGTTCAACTTTGAACCCGCGACAAGCAAAGTTTAGACCGTCGGTATCGATCGTCTTATTGCAATTGATGAGTGTATTAACAAATCCGTCTGGATTATCAACCACCGCATTCAGAGCTGGTGTACACCAGCACCTTGATCGAACTTCTCCATAATTAATGGAGTTTCCCTCGTTAACGGACTCACCGGTGAAAACTTTGCGCGCTCCATAATACCAGCTCCTGTGCCCTCTGTCCGAAACGCGATAAGTATTCCCTTTCAGATCGAATAATGGCATCCCTAATTCTATATACAGGATGTAACCTACAATTGGGCAATATTTGAGGATCATATTCTATGGCACAAAATAAAACGAAAATGAAGAGTAACGAAACAGCGTTTGGTCTTTCATTAATTAGTTCTTGGCAATTAAATGATTTTGCGCATACATATGCACTGGCAATAAATTTGAAAAAAATTGGCAAAAATTGAAAGTTCGCCGATCGAGTTGAAAATATGCTCATATGTCCTACTCGTATAGCAATGCAAAAACGGCCAATTTTTATTTCCCAATAACTAATTAATGATCGCCTGAACGCAATTTTGCCACCCTTCATTTTTGTCTTATTTTGGCCTGTGGAATACGCTCCTAAAATATTGCCCATCTGTACATTATTTCCACTGTAAAATTTCTAAAATCGAATACTTTTCATCGACACAATTTTTACTACACGTCCTCGTGAGATTCGTTTAATTCGATTAAAATTCCAGGACTCACCGGCCATGGTCGACGGGTAGATGTTGAACGACGGCTCCTGCAGCCAAGACGTGATGGTGACGTGGTCGCGAACGAAACTGGGCACGTTGCATCGCATGAGTACGTTGTTGCCGAGGAAACCGCCGGGACATTGCACTTCCGGATCGTAACGCTGGTTCACCACTGAAACACGCAAACAACCAGGCTAGCCCGTCGTAAGTGCTCCTCGCGGAGGGTAGGCGCAGCAAGAAAAAAAAAAGGAAAAAGAAAGAAATTAATAATCTGCATTCGCGGGGAACGTGTGCTCGAGAGATCAAGGTAAATGATAAGGTAATTACACTAGAATTCCGAATGATCGTTCCGCATTGGCATTAAATCGGCGAGCCGTGCGTTTGATTGTTGCCCGTTGCTCGATATCGATAACCGAGCTTGGGTAAACGTAATAACGTTAGCACCGGAGCTTCGTTAACCGGGCTTCATAGGCGCAGCTTCGCGTCGGTACATCTCGTAAATTCATGAAGTATCAATTAAACGGCGAGCGGTGCGCGCGATTTCGTTATTGCGTAACGCACGGGAAATTCGGGCGAGGCCGTCTTGCGTCGCCCGAGGCCATGCCACCGTGAAAGGTATTTCCCCCCTGGCCTTTTTCCGCCCGATATAACGGATCGTTTTCACTGGCAACAATCGGAACGGTCATTTCAACGCGCGGCGGGGAGGGAGGGAAGGCAAAATTATTTTGCCGGATCGATGCGAACCTCGTTTCCAGCTAACAGATAGAGCGGGCTCGCCGTGTATATACTATTGTCTCGCGGCTAAGAACGTTAACCACCGATCCTAGCATTCTTCTAGCCGCGTGGAATTTAACGCGAAATTCTCAAAGCGTGCCTGATAAACGCGTTTTCTCGGATACCGTTGTTTCTGCTGTTTAATTGATAACACAGACCGCTTAAAACGCCTGCATCCGGTCCAAGCCGAATGGAGCTAATATATAATTATAACATATTTGCTCTCGTAGTCAGAGTTGGACGTTAATTAAGTGATGATTCGTTAAAATAAGTTAGTAACCATTGTAGATTAGTTAGTAATGTTTAACCAGTTAATTGACGAGTATACTCGTCATGAAGAAGTGCCAGGATTTTTAATAAATAAATAAATATCAGTAATAAAATTAGTAATTTTATCAAATAGACCTATTTTTTATGCAATACTTTAACAGCGACACTTATTCTGTGCTTGACGACTATACTCGTCGTCGATCGATTTTTGTGACACACAGAAATTCACGTTTTCAAAACGGAACAATTGACTGGTTAACACATTCGATCATTTAATTTATTAAGGTCTACTAATAAAGTAATATTATACGAAGAACTAAATATTATCGTTTGGTCCAGCTATCATGATCCGCATAATTCAGGGAACCACTTATCACTTGAATTCACGAGCAGATTAAATCGCGATCAAAAGTATAATCATTTCACGATTAATAATTAATAAATCGATCACGAACATAATTTCTAATTCCTTCCTTATTCATTAACCAATGATTATTTAGTAATCAGGTATTAATAATTTGATACGAATCGGACTACATTTTGACCAACTCTGGATTTTCGCTTGGTTCAAGAATTCCTGGCGATTTAATTGTCTCCGCGGTAGGAGCTCGCCGAGGACGCGGGTGGTAAAGGCGAGGAAAAAAAGTTGTTAAGTGGCGCAGAGGGCGTAGGGCGAAATGGAGAGCGCGGCCCGATACGTACCTTGAGATTAAATCCGGTCGGGTCTTTGTTAACGACTGCGACTACAAGATGTTGATGCCCGTCGTCGAGGAATCAACTTTTACGGTAGCTGCGGCTGAAAGCCGGATAAAAGCCGACGAACTCGAAATGAGGCGAGCTTCAACTCTTAATTAAAAAATCTCGAACCTCTAAAAGACCGCGGCGCTGAAAGGATCATAATGAAAATTGAAGACGCGCAAGTGTAACCGCGAGACCCTAACGATACGACGTAATTACCAAGCGTAACCCGAAATTAATCAAAATATCTCGTTCTCGTCCAGCTTCGAGGTTGCGTCTTCGCGATGGAACCGAAACGATTGGCCTCGTTAATCGAGGCAGAAGAAAAATTCGCGAGCCGATAGGTGGGGGTTCGAAGCCCTTAAAAGGGTAGCGGTATCTTATCCGAAATCTCGAGGCTGTCCCAATCCGGCCATGAACTAGCATTCCACGTAAGTTGATGGTCTCGGTTGAAAGGTTGCGAGAGAGCGGAGGCCTGAAAGAGGGTAAACGAAGGACGGAAAACGAGAAAGCCGCGCGGCGCGGAGCGAGACAGGGGGAGAGGGGGGAGGTTGGGTTGGAGGGTCGGGCAAAGGAAAACGTGGTAGTGTGTAGGACCCGGCTGTGCAACCCGTTTCGAGAGTCAGCGGAGCGAGGCACTCAGACTCCAGAATGGGGTAAAAACTCGGTGAGTTCGCCTGCCTGCTGCCACCCACCTACCCGCCCTGCCTGCCTGCCAGCCTGCCTGCCTGCCCCTCGCTTCCAGCAACGCGGGTTTTCCAGGCTTGCTAGCAACCCCGTATCACACGGCTCTCGGTTACGCGGCAACCAAGCCGAGCATAAACTCGGCAGACGTATCGTGGCAGGTAATATTTACAAACCATGAAACCTACGAGAAGAGAGGAAACGACCCGCTACGGAACGTACCTACCCTACCTGCGCCTCCTTTTTCGGAAGACTCGAATTTTCCGGCGGAGACGAACCCGAGAGAGAGAGAGAGAGAGCCCTCTCATCCGGCTACCTCGCAATTACGTCGTCGTTGTCTAAGCGTCGATGGCCTCTTCGCGAAAACATTCGGATTAACGACGGAATACTTATTGCAGTGAAATTGACCGGCGGGAAGGTCTCTCTCGCGTAATTAGAGATCTTTCGAATTAACGAACGAACGTATTCAAGGGTGCGAAATGAAACCGGCGGCGGGTCGTTCTTCTCGCGTGCTCGGCTCGTTTAGCCACCGGTTTCCAAAGCGTAACGTTGTCGAATTAGATTTGCGGGGTAACTCGACCCGGGTACGCGTAATTATTTCCGTATAAAATTTCCGCGACTTCGCGCGACGAATAAAAGGACGGGCGAAAGAATTTCGCCGGGTTAAATTAAAAATAATCGTTCCGTTCTCTCGGGCCGTCGCGGCGGGACGATGAAAAAAGAAAAATGAATTAGGCCGAGAAACGAACGCGCACGGTTTTAACGAATATCTCCGAGGCATCGCGGAAACACGTGCCGCAGTTATGATAATACGATTACTCCGGGCGCGTCTTGTTTCGATCGCGTCGAATATGGCATCTTGCACGATCGCGGGGGAGCAACGGCGCAGAAATTCCGCGGACGTTTTCCATCTACCGGAGCGAGAGTATTCGCGAACCATAAAACGTGAACATCCCAGGGCGCTTCTATGAATTCGCAACCGGGGGCATGTATATTCAAGAGATTCGATTTCAACCATGGCCGCCCGCGCCTTCAGAAATTATCGTTCATTTCAATTGCCAATCACGGCCCCGCGTAATTGCCTAATCGGAACTTTCACGGTTAAAAAAAAAAATCGTTTCTCTATTTATATCTGATAATATTTTAATTCAAATATAAAAGAATCTCATCTTAACCCTTTAACTGCAGAATATAATTTTAGAAATCTTACTTTCTACTGATTTAAATATATAAAAAATCTAATACTTTGAATGCTATAAATTAATTCAATAAACTCTAACAGCTACAGAACTCATGTGAGCGATGTTAGAATAAAATCAATTGTTTCATACGAGTCTTTTTGTGTTTAAACAGATTATCTATATTAATCGAACGAGATTTAGACTGACGCGTATACACGTCGAACGCAGTTAACTGGTTAAAATAAATCATCTGTTATAAGTTTTAAATAATTTAATAATTAAAAGCTTATGAATATTCTACGTAAGATCATGATCAATTAATAACGATTTGAATCATAATTTATATCATAAGTTTGATACGAGCTCTTTTATGAGCTGACGTTTCTACGTTTCAAAGCAGTTGCATAACGATAATATTTTCACTGGTAAGAAACGCATAAAAATAAGTCTGGCACGCGTACGCAGCACGCGAAGGCGAGTTAATGGAGGCGAGCGTGTATAAAGACGCACGTAAAAGCTCGAACGGGCGTTACGCAAGGTGAAGGCTCGCGTTATTTTACATAAACGTGGCAGCGCGGTCGAGATTTCTCATTACCTCACAACACGTCGCGTGCGGGTGCTCGACGAAATTAAACTGGAACAACGAAATTTACAAGAATAATAAACCGCGGTCGCATTGTGCCGAAGTAAATGGAAGAAAATAAACGTCTTAGCAGGATCGGCGACCCTTGCCAGAAAGGAGTGCGTCTCGCGGCCCGGCAGGGCAAACAATACGGCCGGTGCGCCGTTGTTTTTGCACAAACGTCGTTAAGTTCCGTCGCGAGCTTCTTCCGAAGCGCGGCTGTATTCTCGCGGGCGAGCATCGGTGGAAAAGCCGGTATTAAGCGACGTTTCGACGGTCGTGGTCAGGTTTTTACCGCCACCGATATTCATTCGGGCAGCCCGTTTTTCTTACCGCGAACCGTCGAAAAGAAACAGTTATCGCCGTCCGAGGCGAAACAACGGCTGGACGTATCTAGGAACGGCTACGAGGATGCGGAAAGTAATTTTTACTTTATTACCCGAAGCTTTTCTTACGGGAATGTAATTTCTCTCATTTCCAGGAGACCTTAATTAACTTCTTTGGACCGCGTCGAGCGGACGGCACTTTAAATAGTTCGTTAAAGAAGAATGAGACGAAAAAATACGACGGATTAAAGTTCCTGGCAAAGAGATGACCGTGTCTCTAAGTTCCGTGAACACCCTCTATGTATACATATACGTATATACCGGATCTACCGGAATTTTGCCTCCGCAACGAATTTACGTGGAAATACATTGTTACATTGTTATTATGCTAAAATAATACCGAGAGGATATATCTTCGGGGAATAACGAATTTCGGAAAAGTGACAATATTATTTTCACGATTTATGCAAATGTCCCGCGTTTAGGTGTCGAACAGCCACTCGATCCCCTCGGTGATCTACCGGGAGCAGAGAGCAATCGTCGAACCACTTCTCGTCTCCCCCTTTATCAGCTTAGTTACCCTTATTTCCTGCGAGATGCGCGGAGGACGCCGTGCTCGAATAAGTCCCGGATAAAATGGACACGTCCGACGACGAATGGACGGCGCGTACGTGTTTTCGATCAGGAGTCGAGATTGGCCCGGGCGCGGTTAGGCGAACGAGCCCCGGAAACCGGGCCGGCATTGTTGTTATTCGATTCGAGTTTCCAGCTAAGTCAGCATCTCGAATGCACACGTAAGCCTAGCTCCCACGCCTAATCACATCCGTTTTCCACCGAGACGGGGCCAACGCCGGGGAGTTCGTGTTCGCCGGTTTTCACGCCGTGGAAGACAGAGTCAGCGAAGTTGATCGACTCGAACGGAGCCGGAGGAGGACCCAGGCAAAAAGGAGGAGCGTCGTGACGCTGACGCGGCAGAGGTACGAATCTGAAAAGGTATGGGCCGCGTTCACGCGACGATGATTTACGGGCATATTAGGTCGATAAGATATCTTCCGGTTCGTTGACCCGGGGGCAACTCTATTTTTAAGTCCCCTCCTTCTTGTAACACGTTCGCACGGAGCGTCCGATAAAGTTAAAAACACCGTCGGATACGCGAGGCGATGAAAAAAAAAATGTCATTAAAAATGTTGATCATCTCGTTACGTGGCACACGTTATTTGTCCGACTTCTACGTAGAAGGCAAGAAGTTTTTGCTCTTCCGGTTGGAATTTCATCGATCGCCTCATTACTCGCGAAAACCTCTTCTACCGGTGTATCGTAAAAAATATCTGAGCGGTTGGTCCCGCATCAAACTAGACGAACTATCAACGGTGAATCGCGTTCTCATCTCCGGTTGCCCGTATCCCAGGTGCATCGAAGCCACCGACGAAACGGAGCAAATCACGAATTCCGATGGGAATAAATATTTCATAGTGAAGACGTACTATCTTCCGATCGGGGGGATGAATTATTCCGTCTAAGAGCGGAACCGGCGTTGGCGGCCAACCGGTGCCAGGGATGTTTAATGTAAAGCCGCGGGTCTCTCCTATCACCCACGTCGACGATACTTTTTTTTTTTTTCTTTTATTCAAACAACTCGGAGCTCGAGAAAAGATGACAAATATTTCCATATCGACGCGAGCGATCAATCAAAAGGAAAACATTATTTCGCGGAATAGGATTTCGTTTTCTTTAACCGAGAAGAATGAGGAGGTGGAAGTCTCGCGGGTCGGGAGCGCAGATAGCGGAGGAGGAAGCGAGCTGTGTACCGGGCAGACAACATAATGCAGATAACGAGCAAGAAGTTTCGCGTGCCTGCTCTGACAGTGACGTCTCTGCTAACGATGGCACCGACGCTGTTGACGGCGGAACACTTATAAATGGCCCAGTGGACGTCCTGCCGGAAGACCTCGGCCTCGAACCCAGGAAAGTGGATCGTCCCGTTGCCAAGGACGTGTCTGATTCCAGGGATACTCGTTATACTCCCGCCGTCCGCTGCCAGCCAGTCGACGGTCGGCGCCGGATTTCCTCTCACTATGCAGTCCACACGGCCACCGTTCACATTCGTGAATTCCACCCGCGACGGCGGCTCCGACACGAAGCTCGGCCCCTGCATCTCGTACGAGGCGTCGCAACCTGTAACAAACGAATTCCGTCATAATGAGCCGCGTGTTCCCTCTTTCATCTGTCTCCTTGCTTTCATTTACCGCCACCTTTATGTATCTACCACAGTTTTTCTTTTACTTCATTCTCTCGTAGTCCTCTAATTAAAAACGAGCGAGATTCTCGTCGCGTAAAATCTTTATAATTTCATAATCAAGTCATCAACGCGCGGCCGATAGCCTGTACGACGCGTGCTCTCCCACGGCGAGATAAATATTCCACGCTGTCCCGATCGACGGCGTGACATTAATCACCGCGGCCAGGGTCGATGAATTTTTCTCGCGGAGTTTAAAGTAATTTTCAGAAATGTAGGAAGCGGAAAGGGGACAGGCAGTGTATCGTTGGGACACGAGCGAAGATAATACGGGTAGCCATAAATCACACATTTAACGCTGAAATTCGGCCGTAATAGCTTCCATAAATGGAGCGCGTTGCATCGTACCCCCCGCGGAGCCTGTTAACCATTCATCACCCGAGTTATGTTGATTTAAGTAGGAATGCCGGTCCACCTGGATGTATTCCGCATTCCGTCCAACATTGCCCATCTGGAAGCCGGCCCAACGAAGTACCGCCGAATGCCCCGAGGAACGTGCAACGAATATCGCGTCCATCCTCCGGAGACTCGACCAAATAAGCTTTTAATTATGTATTAAAAAAGTATGATTGCTGTCCGACCGCATTCCGCTGCTCCTATCGCGGGTCGGTAAATTGCATCGGGAAATACAATTTCGGGTTCAACACTTTCATACCGTTTCTATTTTCCGATAGCCTGGCACACCATCCTTCATACAAATTAAATGACATGTTGGAAAATTCCATTTGAAAATATGAAGCGAGCCAAACCTCCGTCTATCTCGCGGTATTCACCAGAAATAAACTGCAAGTGTCTTGCTTCGATACAGCTCGAAAATCCGATATTAAATGCGAATGAATTCGAGTAGAATTTCGCGAGGAAGTTTTTAATCTCTGATCGATCGTCCACGGCCACTCCATCGTCTTACGCCGGCGACGTTAATTAACTTCCCGTTGGCTTCGATATCGGAGACAATCTTTATACGTGAAGCCTCGAGAATTTCCAGCAGAATCCCACGGTTTCCGGCCGGGTTGCTCTCAGTGGCTGGCATCGCTAAAGTGATCGGGGCAAAGGGAGCAGCAGCATCTTGAACGAAAGCTGTTTTATTCGAAGAGAAGTCACCCCCCCGGCCGTATTCTCTCTCCGTGATTTCTCTAACATCCTCGTGACCCACATACCGCCGTCTTGAAACACTCCGCAACAATTTTTCTCGAAAGGAAAAGAGCGTGGCTCGGTGACTGTAATTTTATATTTTTCCGTGCCGACTCCATTTGACGTTATAAAGGTAACTTAATTTCCTATAACGTCAGTCCCGTGTCGGCTACTCCTCCTGCGCTGCTATAGTCCTTTCCAATGTTCAATTAACGCGACCCCTCCGCCGGCACATGTATAAGGTGTGTAAATAAGAATCGAACAAGGAACGTAGTATCAATTATTATTTCTCATGGCATTAAACATTCTATCAATTGGTATATTAATTATTGCGTGAAATAAAAATGGACCTGCCTTCCTGGCGAGTGTTTTACAGGAAGTTAAGTCAGATGCGCAACAAACGTATGGTTGAATGCTTGAATGAATC
>SHCU01000146.1:204772-215087 GCA_004307685.1 Ceratina australensis | reverse complement strand
AAATTTATTGCCAGTGGATATGTATTCGCAAAATCAACTAATTTTTAATTGCCAAGAACCAATTAATGAAGTTTTGTCACTTTTCATTTTCGTTTTATTTTGGGCAGGGCATTTTATTTAGGCATTTGTAGGTTTACACCGTGTACATGTATTTAGAAATGTATCAATCCTTATTGAGATTCGTAAATGGAAATGACTTGAAAACAATTTTATTGGATCTGCTCTCGATTCATTGTACGACCCTGTAAAAAGTTTAAATTGATGGAGCATCGATTAAGCTTCTGACAGGCAACAAGCGCCGGTAAGTGTCTCGAGACTGCCGCGAGCATTTAATCCGTCGGCGAGTTATCACGCGATTACCGAGAGCCAGAGCAGCACCAAGGGACGAAGTTGAAATTTCTCTTTAATCTTACCCAAACGAACAATCGCCAAATCTGATCTACCATTCGAAGCTGAATTATTAACCGGACTCGGCTCGAAAGTTCTCCGGTCAGCTCTACCGTCTATCGATCTTACCCCCTTGATACCCACGGGACGCTGAACCCGCGTTTCGGTCACCCGGCGATGTTTCATCTCTCACGGCGCACTCGACGTCCAAGGACGAGGGGCTCGCTGCTGTTCCCGAGTCGTTGCTCCGTCGCGAGTACCGGCTTCTTCGCGCTTTTGTTCGAAATTGAATTAAAGCCACGTTATTTATAGGAAACAATGCGCCGCTGCTGCCCGGAACGGTTCATTGTCTTTGATACTGTATATTATATAATATCAGAGAATAAGAGAATGAGCCCGTGGACGGAAAAAGAAATCGCAGACTTTATCCGTTTAACGGTAATTCGACGGGCATTCGAATCGACGAACAACCCCCGCGGTGAATTTAAATAGGATTTGAAACAAACCATGTACCAATGGAATTCTCTCGATAACATGATTATGAAAAATCGTATTCGATGAAAAGTTGAATCTTTGTTATCTGCTCAACGATTTAATCTGGATTATCAGGTTTTACATTCGAGGAAATACTTGACTAAAAATGTTATTACGTGGTCCTAATAGAATACTACATAATTCGACGCTTTGAGACAGATCGAAGCTGTTGGCCTCTGTTTGTTTGTTTGGAAAATAGTTTGTTATCAGACGCCAGGTATATGAATATTTTGACGGTATTGGTATCAACAGATAATCAGTCAGCGCGATGAAATTCAAACAGCGTTGGATATACTCGTGGTGTAAATTCGCTGGACGAGGCGGGCAGTTATAACTCGCGTCAGCAATACGAACCGATTTAGCCGTAGCGCGCCGCGATCCACCACTAATTATTTCGTATCACGGAGTGGCCGCGCGTATTACCCGTTCATTATCTTGTCTCCGCGATCAGCATGATTTCTGGCTGGGCAGCTTATCGTGCTTTCACGTGATCGCGGTCAAATCTGTTTACGATATTAGACCGATTAGAAAGGACGATGCACCGGAGCTATTCACGGTTCGAGGAGGCCGAACGCGCCGCGTTCACGGCATCGTTCATGCTTACCCTCGTTAACGGGCCGATGATCGTGCCCGGCATTTACACCTGTAATATGTACGTACTTCGAGGAGCCGTCGAATCGATAGCGTCAAGTAATTTCCAGTTAACATTTCAAAAGGATCGTAAATAGACCTGAAAGAAGAGGAAAATCATGGGGAAAGATCAATTCTTAAATATCCTCCTCGACGTTTAAACGGTTTACCCCTAAGATCCATTGAGCATAAAGAATCGTGTTTAAATTCTCTCGGGGAATTGGATGGATCGAATTAACCAGGTCAAAGGTATATTAAACTGTATCATAAGGCTAACTAGAAAATTCTTTTCTCGTCGTTCGCATAAGGAAGCATTTATCCCTAAGACGTATTCTTCACATTCTCTCAAAATATCAAGTTGGAGCCAAAGGAATAAATTAGCCAGATGAATTGTATTAAAAATCTAACTACAAAATTCTTTTCATGGTCAATGCAGCGTTTACTTTTGAAATACATCGAGCGTAAAACTAAACGAATGAACTAGTCACATGAAAAGCACGTGAAACCGCATGATACAAGCAGCGACAACAAAAGGTCGTCTCGCAATCGTTTGCATACGTCAAGAAAGCGTTCCATACAAAATCGTGGACCTGTAGTCATTTAAGGGCTAATAACCGGGCATCGTTGAAAGCAACGGTCCATTAACGCGTAGCCACGCGTCGTTTGTTCCGCGGTTCGCGTTACACCGCAACTTTGGTAAATGTAACAGGGCCAACGTAAACAGGACAACAATAATAATCAGAAATCGGAATCACGGTTAAATGAGGAACTCGGGCCTGCATCGCTGGAGCCAAACGGTTGCAAAAGCTCGGAAAATGTTGGGAAGAAAACAAAATGAAACGACTCGTCCCGTGCGCGTGTTCGAAAATATTTTGCCCGCGTGCCGTGCCCCGTGAAATGTTCCTGCGTCAAACGCTTTAATCCAGCAAAGTATTTTTCGTGGGTTTCTACGCTTTTCAGCCGGTGACGGTGGTGGCCCGCCCGCCTAGCCAATTTTCGTACCCGTCGTGTACGCTTGTATCGGGGGAGTTAAACGATGTTTTTGACCGGAACTGAATGAGCGGAAACAGGTCGGTCGGAGTGAAAAAAGAAAAAAAGGAAACCCGACCCGGCAGCTGGAATATTAAAACGATGAGGCGGCTCACGCTCTCGCGTTGAAACCCCGGGGTCAGAGGATGATTCCCCGGCGGGAGTTCGGGAAGGTCCTCTCGTCGGGAGCAGAAGTGCCGCGAACTTTCTCCCTGCCACCGGTCGGCTTAAATCCACTCGTTGCTATATGTATATGTTCAAAAACCCGCTGAAACTAATTCGTCTACCCGACCGCGAACGCCGCTCTTATCTTCTACCGCTGTGCGCTCGTCGTTTCCGTCTGTCGCATTTTTTTTCCCCCTCCGAGTTGCGACGAATATCGTTGGAATATTTTCTGTCATCCTCGTCGCTCCTCTGATGCGCATTATAAAAATCGTATTTATAAAATCTCGATAAATTCCTGTTTTATACCGCGAATTTTTTCTTATTACCTCGCGTATCTCATGTATAGTGAAAACCAGGGGAATGCGAGTTTCTCGATAAAGTAATATCGCCGGTGATGTCGTAAGTTTTTCTGGAATTGATCTTAAAACGTACCGCCGTTCGCTGGAAGAAAAACTGGTATTCCAGCTGCTGCACAACGACTATGAAATCTTGAGACAAGATTTCCGGGCAATCATTTCTCCCGCGTAACGCAACGAATTTGTATTCCGAGCTATTCTTGGAATAAAAGTTCCAGACGTAGAAATTGGGTCAGACGACGGGCCAGACGTTTAAAAAGAATGTTTCTTGGGGAATGACAAGTAGTTAAAGAAAGTTTGACGGTTAAGGGTGAAAACTTCCACACGCAACTACCGCAATCCCGGGTTATCGTCCTTAATTCTGTCCGCTGTCTCGGTAACTTATATCAGAACGAACGTAATTGGTTGAAATCTTTGACTATGTGTACATGGACTGCTAGTCCGCTAGGGATAGGAGTGACAATATGACGTATGATAGTGCCACCATGGCGAGTACCTAGATTGGTCAGGGTTTTTAATTAATAACTCGCGTCATTTTGCGATAGGAAATCTGCCATTTCCGTGCGTATGGGTAGTTCTGAGACACCCTGCATAAACTGTGGGGAAATCTGTTTTTACCACGTGAATTCACGGGAGATTTTACTAATTTACCGAAAAGCAAGCGAATCAAAATACACAGGACCGTGTGAAATTCACGCGGGGGGAAAAAAATACCGGCGATCGAAATCGGAGACTCGTTAAACGGGCGCGACACGCCACGGTTTAACCTGATTTGTAGAAAATAATGCGATTACGGTCATCCAACGCCGCATAATTTCCCGACACGCGTCATTGAACGATCCTAAATGAAATTCGATCGTCCCCCCTCATTGTATCGAACGCGTATAAATACATTCTCAAATTCTAGAACTGCTTAACGTCCGAACGTTATATCAAACGAGAAACAATTTAATAAAACGTTTGCAGAAAAATGAGAATTAATTCCGTCCGAACTTTCATCGTTTCGACGATAGTAGATTTTTTCCCCGGCAGTTTTTCTATCGTGGATTTTTGCGAACAGCCGGGGGAAGGGCCGTCACGATTTAAAATGTGAGACTGCCGGCGATGGTTGATGAAAAAAAAAATCACGGGGGACACTTTTTACCGTGACCACGAAATGAGCGGTTGTTTCGCGAGTTCCGCTTAAAACGTGGCTCGTTTCCTCGGAAAAATGATCTCGTGAATATTCGTACCGGTTGATCAACGGACGAGAGAAAAAGACAAAAAAAAAAGGAAGAAACTGTTTCTTTGAAAGCTGGCCGCGCTTTGTCCCGGCCAGGAGAGGTTCCCCCGTTTTAAATTCCAGCCGTTTCTCTTATTAATTCAAGAATAACCGCGCCGTCCAGGGAAGAATTTCCGCCGTTGAAACCGCGTCGAACGTCCCGAAAAAAAAGGTTCAACCCTTCCCCAAGCAAATTTTTTCTCAATCCCGCCCGCGGATTGACTCGCCCGTTTAACGATCCGAAGATTTCGATGTTCCCGGCCGGGGAGAAATCGATAACGGTTTATGACGAGCGAAGTTGGCTTAACTGCTTCGGGAACTACTCGAGACAGCGGTGGATCGTAAACTCCGACGGTGCTTTAAGGATGATTTAATTCGAAGTTTCGACACGAATAAGAGGCTGGCTGGATCGAGGAAGGGTTATAACTCGCGTTTACGGCAATGAAAAATCTTTCATGAATTACTCGGTCATTTTTAACCGAGTAATAGATCACGCTGCCCGAACGATTAATATAGCCGTGGGAAGACTGCGAAGAATGTGGCGAGTGGTTTAACGATGATTCAGAGGCGAGTCGAAATACCGAGGTGGGTTCGGTTTTCTAAAGGGAAACGACAGATCCAAGGACGACGCTAATGGGATAGAAAATCCATTATGCACCGGCCACGGAAGCGTTAAGTCTTTGAAGTCCGGATTATCGCGATCGAACGGAAAAAACAGACGTAATGTCTTGAATACCTGATAACGGGCTCCGCTGTCGGTAAGATCCCCTGAATGGACTCTGGCAGATTCCACGGAGGTGAAAACTTCGTCTTTGAACGAATCTCCCGGAGTTACGAACTTCCCAACTTCGTTCCAATCATCGAACGCGCTTCAAAGACTTTCGTTTCTTCAAATTCAATATTTTTCCCAACTAAGTTTTTAATTATTCGCCGGAATGCGCGTTCCAGTAATCAAGGAAACTGACTTCGAGTAATCGGTACGTAAAAATAAAAGAAGCGAAGCGACCGATAATGAAAATATCTAATTAACAGACTTAACAACAATTTTTAATAGAAATACTGCGAGCGTCAAGTAGGCAAGTAGTATAGCCAGAGGTGAGGCGAGACGGATCCACGTTAACGATGATTTAATCCGAAGTTTATAAATACTGACTTGCAGAATAGTTGAAGGACTTAGAGGGAGGCTGCAGTGCGGTTAACAGGATGCAAGTGGAGATCCACCCGGGGTCAGCGTTGAAACTCCGACGAGATGCATGGGGCATGGTACGATAGCGGGCCGGACGAAGAGAGGAACGAATTGTTCGGACAGAGAGACCGGGGCAGAGTCATCGGGCCAGAGAAAGCGAGAAATAGAAACGGGGTACGGAAAGAGTGGGTGGGACAGGGCGAAACACTAACAGGGACACACCGGCACAAAGACCGAAATGCAAATACGTATTCTGTGTACTTAGGAAGCTGTAGCGGCAGTGAGCCTCATGCATAGAGATTGTACGTTGTCCGTGTAAAATCGACCCTCAACCACGCCGGCTCGGTTTCCTCTCCGTCTATCTTGGACGCGCATGTACAGCGTACGCCGCCCGGATATTTTCGGGCGCTGCGGGACTTTGCGCATCGAAACCGCACCGAACTACCATCCTTTATCTGACCTTTGATCCGGCTGAAGTTTGAACAACAGACGCGTCCGAACCATTTTTTAAGTCCACCGAATTCACCCGGCCGATCGTTGTACGCCGCGAATTTTCTTCGTCCCGCGAGACAATTTACATTTAATTACGGATTACCGCCACTTTCGACGCGTATCGTGATCGATTAAGTACACCCTGATATTTCTCATGAATTATTCAGCGGGAAGCTCGAACGGCGCGTCGCATCGGCCATGGTTATCGATGTTGCATCGCGGCATATTTTGGAATTCCACGTAGGATAATTTCATCGGGAGTAAGACGGTTGATCCGTTTAACGAATCGGCTCGTTCGTTACACGATCCGATGAACAGTAAACTCTTAATAAACCGGGATATCGCGTAGAGATTTTTTTGCGACCGGGACCAGCCACTTGCAGGTGGCGTGTATTTTTAAATGAGCGTTCTGTTGACGTTCAATTACTAATTACTCTTTCAAGTTCACCGGCCGAAACGGGAAGGGACGGGATAAGGGAGAGAAAGAAAACTGGGAGCTGGCTGGTGGGCGTCCGCAGCGTACCTTTTGTAAGCCTCTATCTCGTTTACGCATCTGCTACCGGGGCCGCACCGTCGCCATAACGACGGCATTCTTGTCTATCACGAGCAGACACACCGTGGCGGCATGGCTCGCAAACAGAAATGTCTATTTACCGTCGACCGGCCATCAGAAACTCCTGTGTACCCCGTCGCACAGCCACGGCTTAAATTACACGACAATCGGACGTTTCGTAATCACGTTCGTTAGAAAAAGTCGCTTTAATCCGCAGACTCGATGGTTTTTACGCGTGTCTCCCCGAACGAGACGTTATTAAAAATTGTTTCGCCGCGATACAGAGAAGATTAATCGATCAGGGTTTTCCGCTCTAATCGCCGTGTCCGTAATTAACAAGCGTGTAATCTGTGTACCTTGGTGACTGATAACTTGGAGTTCTTAACACGAGACACCGTGGCGCCTCGTAATGGCAGTAGCTAACTTCTCGCGACGTGTAAGCGCGACTCTAAACAGCAATTAAAACTACTTTAAACGGGAAGACAAATGAATCGCGCTTTATTAGACGAAACGTGTCCTCAAGGATACGCTCGAACGGAGCAGTAAAAATAGCGGCGAGTATCTGCCGCGGGTAGAAAAAACACGAGACTCGGGAAGAAAAATGAAGTTTCTCGGTGAATATTAAACGAACGGTTTCCCTCGAAGGGAAACAGCGTTTTCTAAGTCCTTTCGTGACTCGGTAAATACCGAAAATTCCCCGACGAGTGGGAACTACGCGTACGAACGGCATCGAAGCGGTCGCGAAAACACGCGATTCGTTTAATTTTTCAAAGCGGTTTATCTGCGCTTGACACAGAAATCAGTTTACCGCACGTCGCGCTCCGAGTTGACGCGCAAGGAGTTCGTGCACGATCCTGTCTTTCGGCCGCGATAGGCAAATATAAATCAACTCTCCGGTCCTTTGAAACTACTCGTTCGGCAAACACCGGTCAGATTGTAAACTCCGTGAGAAACGAGCGGTGCGAGTCACAATTTCAAGAGCGTGGTGCTTACCGATCACGCTGCATCGTCGAATTATTCAGATGCACGAGGTATGCACCGAGCCTGTTTAAACGAATAAAAAGAGAAATAGGAGGAACCGCCGCGTTCCGTGGTTGTTTCAATCGGTCGAGAGTGCATCAAAATAAATTGCGTGTATCGCGTTCGCGACCGAGCCGACCGCGGCTTCACCGATTCTTCTGCGGCGACGAAATTGCACGCAGCCCGATGGACTCGAACGATCCCTCGGGTACCGACGCGAATTTATCGACGCTATCCACCGCAACCTGTGTTCCCCTGATGAAGTTTCTTTACTAATTTCACGTAACGTTTACGTTAAATGCGATTTTCGATACCTAGCTTAAATACTTTTATACGATCTTTTCACATGGGCATCGCGTTCCATTAGAAAATGAATAGGTTCGATAATTAAGCCGCGTGGAACGTCGGATAAAATCTGAAAGCGAGATCCTATCGTTATCTTTGTAACGATAAACACACGTTCCCCTTTCACCCGGCGCAGGTGATGGTATCACCTGAACGGCGTAGTTTTCAATGACGGTTGACAAGCCGGCGACACGGCTCGGTGCAATGCACGACAGTGATTTGCTTTGCGGTCCAGCTCGAATGAATTTGTGGCGGCGTCGCCGGTAGGCGCGTGCGGTTTCGTATAATTACGCACTTAATTGCTTCCATTGCGAAGACCCGATGACGGGGAGTATCTGTCGTCATCTCTGATTAGCCCTTTTAATCGACCGATCTCATTTTCTCACCCTACCATCTATACTTCGATACTTCGATTCGCGGCCAGATATCACGATCATGGCAACCTCCATTATTCCCCCGTTTCCATCGCGAAGATTAATGTACATCAAGCATCTCTGGTAATAGAAGTAAAAATGAGTATCGTTTGATATTTCGGTGACAGCTAGATTAACACTAGATTGCCCAAGGAAATCATTTTGACTGCTTTCTAGTTTCAGTTAGAAAAAAATTATATATATAATGACACAATTCCTTTGACATTTTTTTATTATTAACCCTTTGACTGCTAAAGGCGTATATAATACGCCTTGACAAGTCCATCAATATATTCTAAAAGCATTACTTAATATAAATAAAAGAAATTGATGCTTTTAATTTTTTTCCCATTGATCTACCAGAACAAACCAAAAACGCGCCGTCCATATAGATGGATTCGTCCGAGAGCGCACCGCAGTTAAAGGGTTAATATTTACCAATAACCTGTTTAATAAATGTAAATAATATAAAAAAATATTAAAAATTAATGTCAAACAAATTTCTTTACACCTTAATTATTTTTTCACCATGAAGTAATTTTGACTGCTTTTTGGCAATATAGGTATGGATTAAGTTTCGGTCTTTCTAGTGTTAAAGTGCACTGAAATTCGAGTTGAAATTTTGTTACCTTCGAAAGCAAGGAATCAATTGATTCGAGGAAGAAGTCATAAAATTACATTTGAGTAAAGACAGTTATTGGAAATGAAATTACGTGCGACTAAGAATGTCGACTCGTGTATGATTATTATCGGTGCGTGACGACGTCGAGTGTTAATTTCGCTGCATTAATTTGAAAAACGCGATTTTTCGATGGGACCGACGCATTACTCACGGTCGAACGCGAAAAATGTTCCCCTCCCGGCGGCGGGAGACGCGTTCCTTTCGCGACGTTTAATTAAAATCTCATTAAACCGGAACAAAATTGATTACGAGATAGGTAGGAACGACTCGGCGAGAATATTTGCGCGGAAGATCGAAAATGCGATCGGCGTGTTTCGACCAACAGCTAATAAAGTTACCTCAGTTAACATGGCCCGTGTTTTCCGTCGGCTCCGATCGGATCAGTGCAGCCTCCGTGCGTGATTATTGAACAATTTTTCATGCCCTCTCGCCTCCCGCTCGTCCAATAAATATTCAGTCCCGTTTGCGTTCGTATCCAAAAAATATCAGGTTAAACCCGGCGACGTCGTCGTTTAATTCGAAGCCAGTCGTCGTGTAATTTTTCGAGAATTCGTTTTCATCCGGTAAACGTTTACGCTCTCTTGTTTTATTCATCGCGTAACATTTTCTATTATAAATCGCCGCGATCAATTAACCCGGAATAGAAATCGTTTCGGTCTTCAGCGTCGATTCACAATTTCCGCGAAATTTCCACGAACCTCATCGTTTCTAACGATCGTTTCGCGCGCCGTGTACCAGATGTCGAATCGACGGATCGTTGTTCCGAGGAGATACAATCGTATTCGTTCCCCGGTGGATAGAGTGGAACGGCGGCTAGCACTCGATACGAGGAGGGAACAACCGCCCACGGGGTCACACCGACGATTTAATCCGAATAACGTCTGCTCCGTATCGAGTCGGAAATAAGTTTTCGCAAGTTGCACGGAACGGAGGAAATCGTCGCACGGGTCGCTCCTTCCGTTCGAGACCGTCGGCGATTGACCCGGTATCGCAATTGCCATTCCGTAATGCCCGTCGGACTTTTTTTCTAACGAGCAAATTGTCGGCCGACCGGATAATCCGATACGCGCGACACATTCAAAATTTTTATCGATAAGCAATTATTTATAGAACCAGGAAATCAGCAATTAAATTATTAATTAAATGTCGGATTTGTTTTAGGACAAGCACTTCATTTCGACGGAATATTATTTTGAAAATGAAGAGGAGAAGCTGATCGATTCTCGGTCTACGTTTCCGGATGCTGGTTTTACGACGATGAG
>SHCU01000146.1:173116-185013 GCA_004307685.1 Ceratina australensis | reverse complement strand
TTCAAAAGTTAGACCCGGAAGTTAACTCTACGCCCGGGGGTCGATCGGCAACACTAATTTCGACGATGCGCCGCGCATCTTCAAACTTAGATCCACTCCGAGCTTTCATCTCGGTCTCTCCATGATTTCACCGCGAGGACTATACGAGATACTTTTTACTTTAATTGATCTGGAATGTTTTAGTTTAGAATTACGTCTGCGTTCCGATTAGTCGATTTCGACGCGTTCTGACAGACGGTCTACGAACGCCATTGATCACACGTCCTCTCTCGATTCTATCACCTTTGGCAGAAGGGAAATGGATTTCATCGGTAGGACATCGCCGATGTTCCTGTCCCTATTCACTACCTATCTACGCTCGAATATCATCATAATTAACTAGCTGCTTTCCAAGGTAATCAATGTCTACGATACGTGAACGTTATCATCCTTGCAGGCATTTTAAATTGTCATCGGATAACTTAGTGCTATTTGTATGAAACATAGATCGAAGGAAAAACTTTGCGACACGGTTTGTTCGCAAAATGACGTTAAANAAAACGAGACCTAATCTACCATCGATTCGCTGTGAAATATATGAAGGGATCGTTTATAATGTAAGCCGACTTTATAATCGGGCGTACATCCGACTGTTAATCCTTTAATCCAATAACGAATGAAAGTGACGTTCGGTGTTCGAACGCACTTGAATTGAAATCGGAAAAAGCGCCTCGAGATCCTCCGATCGCTGAGAGTGATAACGGGAGAGCTTCTCAAAGGAACCCGGGGAGAAAGCGGTTGCTCCATTTCAGCTGCTCAAAGAAGAATATAAATGCTAAGTGTCCATTCTCTTCCCTACCTCTTGCCGTTTCAATCGCTACTCGCTGATATTCGACCCCGATTTGCACACCGAGATTCACCAAGAAAATTCTGATACCCCGCTTGGACGAGACATCTCCGGATCGATACACCTTACGAGTCGCCGTTTAATTCCCACGGACAATTATTCCCGCTTGAACCTGACACAGTTATGCGTCCTCCATTAGCGACATTAGCCGGCTCTATGCGCGCATTGCCACTAGCCTCAACCACTCGCGCTAATCGCTTCGGAATACGCGCGACGTTTACCTAAGATCGAAAATTCCGGTAACGTCAGACGCTCGATCGGTGAATCCCGCATAACTCGATTCTCATTACTGGAGAGGCGGTAAAAAAGGATTACTCGAAACAGCACTTACGTGCTATCGTTTCGGTAACGGTAAGGGACGCAAATCTGCTGCGAGTTAGAATCGATGGCTTTCGATTCAGGAAATTGGAACGAGCATCACGAAGCGTGTATCGATTCGAATTTAGCAGGACACGGAGTTAACTCGAATGAACGGGAAAGAGAATCGTAGGAAGTGTCGGATTAAACGGAACTGTCATAAAGCCAGAAATGTCTCAAGGATATAATTTTATTTTCACGAATCCACAGAATTCTTAGGGGAGAGACCACAAGGAATTTCTACCATCTGAATTTCGAATTTGTTTCTCAAGTAATCCGTGTTTGACCGTATCCAAGCGTTAGTCTCGAGGTGCAGTCGTGACCTGTTTCTCCTATTCAAAAGTACGTTAAACAAAAACTTCTTTTACCTGTGTTCTTCATTTTGCAAACTTCAATCTCGTCTCATGTAATTTATAGGGTCGAGAGGCAGGAAAAATTGATGTTTAATGGACATCGGCTATTAAGCTTCAATAACGGAACAGGCTGGTCCCAGGGACCATCAGGCAAAGGTTACGTCATAAATCCGACGATTCACCGTGGCAAAGTTTTAAAATTTGAAAGAAGCATGCGATAAACCACGTCAACGTTCGCGCGTTTCAACGTGGGTAAAGGAAATATAGCGGTCGGTTTATCGGCGATATTTTTCCACGGATCGGGCCAGCCGATTGGCCAACGGGCGTTCCTCGTTTCCCTAAAGTGATTATTTTTTCAGGAGCCCCGACCTGGTTAACCGCGTATCGTTTCGCGCGTTCGCCGAACGACAGCGCACGAGCGTGTAAAATATTTCGCGTCGCACGCTGATTTATTACGGCTCCGCCGGCGGACAATTAAATAATTCACGAAATTGCTATTTCGGCGTGGAACCGCGGGATTCTATTTTCCCTCCTCGAGCCGGCACACGCAATCGATCATCCAGCTTGTTTGCGGCCGATCGTGTCCCTTGTTCTAACAAGACTTCCATCAGTCGTAAAAATGGTAACTGCCAATCTACTCGAGACCCTCGAACTTGTTTCTACAAGGATTCATTCCGAACCGAGTCACGGACTTCCTGCCCGAGTTCGTTACCCCTTTTTTCTCGCCGCTTTGCCCTCGGATACCCAAGGTGGATTCGTTTCCCCCGAGAAGTCTTACAGAAACTTTTTTTGCCCCGTGTTTAACCCAACGAAAAATAGAGATTTCAGGTGGAACTTAAGCTACTTGCACATTCAGGCAACGAATCCAACGTCTCGGGCTCTGACTTACAAGCAACTCGGTCGAGTTTAATCTCGAGAAAGTTCTACACCGAAATAGGTGAAAAGTCATCCCCTGATTAGATCCTCGAAGAATTACATGAATAGCGATCGTACTGATCCCGAAATGCTGGGCTAATACACTTTACTTAATGACTTCAATTTTTACCGAGAGGCTCCCTAAACGCTTTGCTTGTACTTTAATTATCACCGGCTCGATGAATCGGCACTAAAGCGAAATTAAAATTGACTCACCCCCGAGTAGGAACAAGGTCCAAAAGGGCAGGATGCTTGTAACCACGTGGCCTGCGGAAACTGCGAAGAGACAAGTCATCCTGGTCCGGCATCGGGTCCGGTCCTCGCGTCTGCCGGTCATCGAGCCTCGATCAAAGATCAGGTTTCGATCGCGCGGATAGAAACTCTACCACCGTCCACTCGGGCTCCCAGCTGCGGGGCCACTCTCGGATCCTTCTCTATAGTCCTTTTTATCCTCGCGCACAGTCCTGTGCCTTGGCTCACGCGGAAAAACCAGCCTCTCGAGTACGCGACGCAACCGGGCGCCAGTGAGAGACTGTTCGACTTCCATCGGCCGCGCGACAGGTTCCCGCGGCGATTCGCGGCTCGTGCGCGCCCGGTAGTCCTCGAGCTACCTCGGCGCCGTCTCGCACACACCGGCGTCCCTCGTGATACGAGGGATGGCCGGGTATGTACGCGTGTACATGAGTAGTACACATGTAGACAGGGCCTAAGTGCGGGTATCCGTGTGCCTGGGTTACGAGAAGCCTCCGACCGCAGCTCAGGCCGCGAACCAGGGAATCACCACCTCCTCGTTCAGGTACAACTCCTCCCTCGCTCCGTCCTTGTCCGAAATGCATCATCCGGCCTCGGCCCATGGTCCATGTTCTATGCAGCTTCCACTGCGTACACCATCACGGTATCGCGATTTACCCACGAGCTCAAAGACCGATGCTAGTTGCTACCTTACACCGGCGTCGCCGCGCTCACGTAAATTAAATAGAGCCCGGCTTACGACGTCGATTAGCCACTGCGCGGCACGCTGCGTACCCTTTCTGAAATTATTATGTCGCCCTCGAAGATATAAGGTATAGTATAGTATAAGTAGTAGTATAAGTATAAGATAGTATAAGATATAGTATAGTAGTAAGTAGTATAGTAGTATAGTATAGTAGTATAGTAGTATAGTAGTAGTAAGATATAGTATAGTATAAGATATAGTATAGTATAAGTATAAGAAGATATAAGAGATAAGGCAATGGAAAGGTAAAAAAATAAGAAATACCTAATATGTATGTCGGTTTCCATGGATTTCTTAATAAAAAAATATAAAGAAATCCATGGAAACCGACATACATATTAGGTATTTCTTATTTTTTTACCTTTCCATTGCCTTATCTCTTGCATTCTCTTTAATTCCTTATCTGTAATTTTTAATCACCTTGTCACATTCTCGTCCCTTCAATCTTACCATATGTACCTCTTTTCAGTGCTCCTCCAACCAGAGCCTCAGAGCTCTTCACGTACTTTACATTTTCAATCCTGTAGCTAGTATTTATCATGTGGCTCCGTACTGCTATATCTTGAGAGAATCTCTAGTTGACTCGTAACTGACTCAATTAACGATGCATCAATAATTAATAAGACTAATGCATCTGCTGCAGTCGAATTCGCGGGGATCTTCCCCAGGAGAACATTTGAACGTAAATTTATAGAAAACGAAGCTCGGGCTATTTACATGGCCATTTATGGCACCGGATCGTTCAATGATTTCGCCTTTTCACCAAACATCAGAAACCTGATATTATGTAACAAAGGGAAACAATTGAAAGGGGAGTTTCAACTTTGTTGATCGACGAACGAATAAAATGTATAATACACATTGTTCCGGAATTACAGGCCTCGCGCGCGAAATAATGGCAATAAATTTGATAGAGGGAAAAGCGTTACAGAGCGATGGTATTCTCTTTTTTTTATTGTTCCAGCTAGACGGGAAAAATGTGGTCGGAAAATAGAACCCGGATTGGCCAGAATTTCGAGCAATCTAAAAAGGAAATTTTGTATGACCCGTGTGGCCCGCGATCCGTCGTTCGTGGGATTAATTAAATAGAAAGCAGCCCGATAAAACTAGTTCCCGACGAGTGACACGGTAGTACGGTTAAATAGCCGTAGCATACGCGACAGATTAACTCCTCTTCCCGACGTTCCGCTTCCGTAAATCCTTTGGCGTTTGCGGCTTCCGAGTTCAGTGATTAACTTACCGGGGGCATTTGACTTTTGACATTAGCCCGTAAACTCTCGCGTTATCAGGCCGTCGCAATCAAGCCTCGCGCGGGGACAATTTCGTTCGGGGACGATCGCGCAAGTTTCGAAATAACTTCCCAGCTGTTTTAAAATCGCCCCTATACAGAAGAGCTTCTAAGTTCCGATCTAATTGTCCCTTTTGGGAAAACGACCGTGCAAGAAGCTGAACAATCCGAAAGGATATCCAGGGACCGCCTTTAATGCGCCGCCTCGGGGATCTCGAAAACAATTTCGAAAGCTACATCGTCTGAAAATAACAGTCATACGAATAGATTGACGGGCAGTTTTTTATTGGAAACTGATACAACTGGCCGAGTTTTTGTTGAAACGAAATCCATCGGCGGGGTAGTTCGAGATACGGCGAGGCATGCAAATTGTTTGGAACTGTACCCGCAACAAGAACACGCGGATCCGAGGATCATTTGCGGCTGGCACCCCGTACCACGATCACCTTGTTTCCGGTATTATTTGTTGGCAGCGATCGGCAAGGAATACCGCGTAACCGGGGGTTGGGCAACGCGGCTCGATGTTTTGCGGTAAATTAATGTCAAGACTCGGTAGTGATTAATCGATCCGCGCGGTGATGTATCGCTTCCGCGTACCTCGCGATTCCTCTAAATTAAAACGGTGAAGAATGAACGAACAAGGCGCGATCATATTCCGTAGTTGCAAATGGAAAGATTGATGGGACTCCTTAAGACTGTTTTAATTGAACGCGTCCCGACTCCTGTCTGCCTAAATAAATGAAGATTCGAGAATTTCTAACAGGAGGAACGCGACGTTTGATAATGTAAGTTAAATAAATGTACACGACTATGGGAATATAATAATGGAATAGATATTCATAATATAATTAAATTCGAAACAGATTCCTTTACTTCATGATGAATTTATACGACGTATACGACATATTTCTTTTCTTCAGGTTCATAACATCGTTCAACTCTCTCCTGTTTCTTCCTCGTTACACTTGTTATTAGTCATAAGTGAAATTTTTACATGTACCAGATATCTGTATTTTGCAACTTGCTAAATAATGAAATAAACATTTTGTTATACACATATCTTACTGTCAAGTTAATCACCAGTCCGCTACTCCTAGAACTCCAACACCCATTCCACAACAAGGACTATAACTCGAAATAATAGTCCTAGTCACTTATAATTTAATTCCACAAATTCACTTAGACCTGCGAAGTTTTAAAATTTTTAATTTATACCTTAATAATTTTTTCCCACAAATTTTTACTCTCAAAAACATAGTTTTTCGTTAATAACTCGCGAACCGTTGCTTTCAGCGAAAAATGTTTTAGACAAAAGTTGCACGGTTTTTCACGGGCTATAAGAGAGCTACAATGATTTTTCCCTACTTAGCCTAATTAACGAGATTTCAAGGTCAAATCATTAAATTTTAATGCTAGCGAAAAATAGGTCAAACGAAAGTTGTAGATCTCGTCGAGATCTATAAGAAAGGTCCTATGCACTTTCTCCGTATCTCTACTGATAAGCGAGTTATCAGCGAAAAACTAAATTTTAGGAGTTTCAAATCGACGGTGGCGCCGGCAGAATCGATCGGCCGGTGGCGAAACTTGGAACTAAAATTTTTACTCCCAAAAACACAGTTTTTATTTAATAACTCTTGAACCGTTGCTCCTAGCGAAAAATGCTTCAGATGAAAGTTGCACGGTTTTTTACGGACTATAAGATGGCTATAATGATTTTTCCCTAATTAGCCTAATTAACGAGATTTCAAGGTCAAATCATTAAATTTTAATGCTAGCGAAAAATAGGTCAAACGAAAGTTGTAGATCTCGTCGAGATCTATAAGAAAGGTCCTATGCACTTTCTCCGTATCTCCACTGATAAGCGAGTTATCAGGGAAAAACTAAATTTTAGGAGTTTCAAATCGACGGTGGCGCCGGCAGAATCGATCGGCCGGTGGCGAAACTTGGAACTAAAATTTTTACTCCCAAAAACACAGTTTTTATTTAATAACTCTTGAACCGTTGCTCCTAGCGAAAAATGCTTCAGATGAAAGTTGCACGGTTTTTTACGGACTATAAGATGGCTATAATGATTTTTCCCTAATTAGCCTAATTAACGAGATTTCAAGGTCAAATCATTAAATTTTAATGCTAGCGAAAAATGGGTCAAACAAAAGTTGTAGATCTCGTCGAGATCTATGAGAAAGGTCCTATGCACTTTCTCCGTATCTCCACTGATAAGCGAGTTATCAGCGAAAAACTAAATTTTAGGAGTTTCAAATCGACGGTGGCGCCGGCAGAATCGATCGGCCGGTGGCGAAACTTGGAACTAAAATTTTTACTCCCAAAAACACAGTTTTTATTTAATAACTCTTGAACCGTTGCTCCTAGCGAAAAATGCTTCAGATGAAAGTTGCACGGTTTTTTACGGACTATAAGATGGCTATAATGATTTTTCCCTAATTAGCCTAATTAACGAGATTTCAAGGTCAAATCATTTAATTTTAATGCTAGCGAAAAATAGGTCAAACGAAAGTTGTAGATCTCGTCGAGATCTACAAGAAAGGTCCTATGCACTTTCTCCGTATCTCCACTGATAAGCGAGTTATCAGCGAAAAACTAAATTTTAGGAGTTTCAAATCGACGGTGGCGCCGGCAGAATCGATCGGCCGGTGGCGAAACTTGGAACTAAAATTTTTACTCCCAAAAACACAGTTTTTATTTAATAACTCTTGAACCGTTGCTCCTAGCGAAAAATACTTCAGATGAAAGTTGCACGATTTTTTACGGACTATAAGATGGCTATAATGATTTTTCCCTAATTAGCCTAATTAACGAGATTTCAAGGTCAAATCATTAAATCTTAATGCTAGAGAAAAATGGGTCAAACAAAAGTTGTAGATCTCGTCGAGATCTATGAGAAAGGTCCTATGCACTTTCTCCGTATCTCCACTGATAAGCGAGTTATCGGCGAAAAACGAGGTTTTAGAACTTTTAAATCGACGGACGAAGAATGTAATCTTAATGATAATGATATAGTATAATCTTTGCAAAAATGACAGTTATTTCATTTTCAAAGTAAGTACTAGTCTTTCCTCAGTGTATGAGATTGATAATTTCAACGTTCTGCAGGTATCTGTTACCTACAGTGCTGGCAAAAAAACATCGGTATATCTGAACGTCGGTCGGTACGTGTCGAAGCAGTCATGCTGTGGGATTTCAGAGATCTGTTTTAAGGCCTCTCAAGGCCCCTTTTGCCTGTCGCGTTGCAATACAGAGGCTGGCATTCTTTACTAATCTCTCCTCGGTGATACTGTGCTCGCTGCTGCTGATTCTATTGATTATCTATTTATTACACGAATTTCGTTTTATTTAGATTTAAGTACATGCAGGCAAATAAAGAATCTTATAAAATGCCTGCATACAATGACGTGAATGATGCTCTAGTGGCCCTGAAAAATAGTATTTCGAACTTCAGAATTGGAGCAAAATCGCTCAATACTTTTAAAACGGTTGAAGAGAAATATGAGGACATGCAAAAACGTTTAAATCAACTAAATGCTAGATTAGTGTTGCACAACTCACAGTGCGATTTGCGTATGTCATCAGATTATTAGAGAAGTCTGAAAGCAAAAGAGTATAGTTATACCTAAATTAATTTGTTAAAATAATTTTCAGGAATGAGAGATGCGAAAGAACCACAAGCATCTAAAGAAGAGACACTAAAAAGTATGCAAGAGAATG
Source organism: Ceratina australensis (assembly GCA_004307685.1). Taxonomy (NCBI): domain Eukaryota; kingdom Metazoa; phylum Arthropoda; class Insecta; order Hymenoptera; family Apidae; genus Ceratina; species Ceratina australensis. The sequence continues at coordinate 176,494 of SHCU01000146.1, read as the reverse complement.
CAGCTGTTTGCTGTATAAATAATTTAGCTGTGAAGAAATGTCTTTACTCTCATACTGTTCAAGCTATTTTAACAAGTATGGAAGTTGACCAGGATATAAAAGAGTATGAAGCACTCACCTCCTTTAAAATTGTTTAATGAATGCTTAATAAGTTTCATCAGTATTTTCTTTGTAGAAAAATATATGCGCGCATGACCAAGATATTTGGCATAAATAAGCGTATACTAGCAGTGCAGCAGGAATTAGAAGCTGAACGTGAAAAGCAGTTGAAACTGAAAATTGAATGTCAAACAGCACTATTTAATTACTATAATTTTTTGAGGGAACAAGAAGAAATACATAGCCAAATTTTAGAAACAAGAAATCCTGAAATAGTGAGGTAAGTACCCACCTGTGTAACAAGCGAGATATTGAATTTATAAACTTGCCACATTTTTCAGAAACAAACAGAAGGCAAAGAATATCGTAACGAAGATATGTCTAATGCAAAAGTTAATCACGAATTTTATTGCTGCTTCTAATCACTTGTTGGCAGAAGTGCCTTTACTCGTGGAAATGTTAAAAAATCATAGAGAAACGTATAACATGGAAATTATTTCAAAAATAGCTCATAGCGAAGAAAAAGATTCAAACAGTTGATCTAAGCATTCCTTTATGTGACACACAATTTAACAAATAAAATAATTTTTTACCTTTTTAAGAACATTCAAAAGCAAATTGAAATCTTAAAAAAAATATCTTGACGTTCCTCGTACAAAAAGAGATTTATATAACAAAAAATTAAAATCTTAAAATCCGATATGTTTTATATTTTCTATTTTTCGCTTAATATAACTCGAAGCTTTGGGAACATTTCTTTCGTACAATATACGTAGAAAAAACAAGCTCGAGGTACTCGAATGTACTCGAATTTCATGAATCGTAAAGAAAACGTGGTACAAGTAATTCGTGAAGATCCATTTTTGATTTCGCCTAAGTGCGTAGGCACAACACTTATGTATAGACAAAAATGTTCAATGAACTTCGGATAACTAAAGCGATTCATCGAATGGTTTCATATATTAGTCGATAAATAACAAGTGATCACGAATTAAGAAATAGGATCTGAATCACAGCTTCCAAGCACGATAGAAACGTATTACATGAGAGGAGAGAGGTACACATTTTCGTTTGAACGCGAAACTAATGAAAATATGGTTCAACAAATGACAATACGTCGCAGACGCATTTATGGTCCGATGTGCCTTTCAGTCTCAGTGTTATTTTATTTATTTCACGATTAAGATGTAAACCGCTCTCCGTCGTAACGCCAGTACTGACGTAAAACACAAAGTCTATATCGAAATAGTATTCAAACAATTTAATTTCTATGTACATTAATTCATCATTTCTTCTGTCTTTAATAGATTAGTTTCACAAGTGGAAAGAAAACGAATCCACTAATATAATAACAAAAACACATTAAAAGTGAACAGTTTCGTCCCATTAATATTATAGAACATCATCCTTCGCTCGAGTCGTCCGCGTGTCCGTAGACGTTTATACGAAATAGACGAAACTCCGAAACATCGTCCGCAATATATATCTTATCATTTTTTAAATTGTCTCTATAAATCAGCGAATGGAATAAGTCGCCCCGACGAGCTTCTTGTATATGCTTTTTCGCCCAAAGAACACATCCACTTCTCACTGGCGTATCATTCGGTTTTAAATAATTCGAATAAAATTAATCGGTTTGCTGCCATCGCGTGACACAATAGTAAATTACCGTAGCAATAATACAGCTTATTAATCGCCATTAGTTGATAATAGTTTATGTATATATGTATATGTATATATAATTTGAAGCTGATACATCTCCTTGGCGTTCGAAATTTCTATTTTAAACTCCCCGTGTCTGTGTGCGTACTTCTATATCCATCCCGATAAACTCTATTTACAAAAATTGTTATCGTCGCCTCGATTATTTCTTCTCGTTTTTTCATAGCATAACATCTCCCCGTCGCATCAGATAAACTTCTCTCAAAATTTCTATAACGTCGTCAATCACACTCGCGTTACATAAGCACGCTATCGCAACGCGTACGAGCTACCAATTCCATATTTATAAGTAGCAAAATAATCATGGAACAAGCTATACAATGTCTCATCGGTGAATGCATGCTAAATGGATAATGATACAAAGAAACATAATTAAAACGTACATATCACTTTTAATACGCATCGCGCGAAAGATTTGCTATAAAAGCATGACTTATAATTAATACATATAATCGTCGAATGCGCTTTCAATAAACACTCCAACGCAGACGTTTAAAGAACAAGTCTAAAGTCCATAATAATCTCTCGATTAAAATACCAATTCCATACGAAAAACAAGAATCATATTTGGAAAACCAAAAAAAAAGAGGATTACATCAACTAAACTGTCTAAAATATAATTGATTAAAGCATAAGAAAATATTAGCTCAAACCTTGCTGCGTAATTTTCGCGAACGATAAAGTCCGACCTGATCACAGCAATTTGTGAACAAATAATTCAATCACTGCTTTATCAATCTCAATGATTCATCGAATTCGTTGGGACGAGCGTAACAGCCTTCCTATACGAGGTATGAAAACGAGGAGGATCTGGGGTACCGAAAGAATCATCTTTTGAGTAATATAAGGAAACCTCTGCTTGTTCTCTCACAACCATACTTAACCAGCAGTCAGTCGTGTTGTATTTAAAAATCGGTGACGCTCGAAAAATCGACTAAAAAAACTACAAGCTAATTGGCAACAAAGTTGCATAATCGGGGCCAATAATTCTTGGCAGAGTAACGACATAAATACGATAGCTTAATTCAAATTGTTCTCTACCTGTTCAAAAATGATTCTGGACCCGAAAAGATCCTTTTCACACGCATTCTCATGTGTTTGTGTATATGTGTGCTCCCTGATCTCCCTTCGCCGGGAGATGTTCCAACGAGATTTTGTTAATTAATGTATACCCTAATGGAATTCGATTTGTTCTGTGCATGTATGTACGTGGACGCGTGTGTTGCGTATGTTCCATCAAAAGATCATGCTTATACCGGCGGCAAACAATAAGTAAACTTAAAAGTTTTCGAATAACACGAAGATTCGTTCTCTTTCCACTCAAAAGTTATACACACCGGAGAACAATTTCTTTCCACGCTCTGGTACCTATTTCGCTCTTGTCACAGTTCCTCCGTTTTCCCTTCGCCTTATTCTTACCGTAACACTATCAATCGGCCAGTTTCCCTTGCCACGACGCGACAAACTCTCCGACGATTATTCGCGTGCCGGCAAGCTTACAAAAGGAACAATACTCTCGGTGCGTATCCAAGAACGGGAAGATACAGACGGTAACGA
>SHCU01000146.1:161715-172422 GCA_004307685.1 Ceratina australensis | reverse complement strand
ATTCGGCACGCGTGTTTCAATAATAAAAAAGTTACAACGGGGTCTTTCTCGATTCGCGAAAGTTTCCCGAATCTTCGTGTTTTGGTTGAACACGGATCAAATATACGTATATGTATAATTTGTTGCTCTAAATCCTATTTTCCACAGCAGACATCGGTATCTACGGAAGAAAATCTTTTTTTTTCCCTTTCTTTCGATATGTTATGCATATAAATGTAGTTCGAATGATTCCTGCTACGTGTGATTTTTTTTAGTAGTTCCGTGGGAGGCATGAAACCGAAGTTGAACCGAAACGCTTAATAGAAAATCTGTGCAGGTCCGTAGCAAAATAGTTATCGATATATATTTTATATACAATCGGTATCAGTGATCTCATATAATAATCGTGTATTTATATAGATATCGACAGGCAGTGTAGGCGTAAAAAATTGTTGCTAACAAACGAAAGCGGGTAGAATTTGTCAATGGTGCGAGCGCCATTTAGCACGAACGTACGACTAATACTGTTACACTTCACCGTGCAAGATGAACTTATATCGATAATATCAAGAAGCGAAAAGCTACGAGAGTACGAAGCGAAAGACCGATGAAGAATTTTCGCGATCGAGTTCGAGAGTTATTTTCTGATGGACAAGGGAGTCAACGGAAATACACGTGAACGCGTTTTGTCATTTCAATTTCATGCCTCGCCACGATCAATCAGACTTCGCGAGTGTTTGTAAACCTCAATCAGGAGTACGCCACGCTCGTTATCTGGGACCGTTTTCCTTTAAACGAGTAAAATGAGATCTCAGCTTCAATTCTCTTTTACGATTTAATACGTGTGATCGTAACAGACTCGGTGGCGACGCGGCGTTGTTAAAAAGAGCGCAACCGCCAAGTACAAGATGAGAATTGTAGGCACAAACACGTTCTTTCACCATCGGCACGTCAATTCCTTACTCTTACAACGCGCGTATGGGTACATATGAGTGGATCGAATTTGCCGGAACGCGAACGATCGAAACCGGGCGATGGGTTCCGATCATTCTCATCGGTCAGCAGTGACGCGACTATAATCGGTAACATTCGACGAACGTTGTTGACTTCATGTTCCAATTACTACCGTACCCGCGAGAATGAGAATGATAATTGTAAATGATAATAATAGTAAAATAATAATAAAATAATAATACAATAACATTATTCTAATAAGAATCTTAAAAGTAATCGTAAAAAGGGAAAGGAGAAGAGCAAAGTTAATCGTGATAATAGTAATGATAATAATAGTAATAATAGTAGCAGTAATCAATGATGGCTGTGTGGTGGTTTAAATTCGATAACGATGGCGGCGTTGGGTTCTCTCGTGTGACGATGGTCTGCAGCACCGAATCTTGAGAAGCGGATCGACTTCCAGGCAAAGGTTTGCCCGCCCGTTTCCAGAATCACCGTCCACCAGCTTCTCTCTCCCTTGTCCTCGCTCGTTCCCTCGTATCCATTCGCGCTTACCGATATAATATTCGTACTGCCGCGCGACACGTTCCCCGGGGGGGGAAACAAAAAACCTCAACCGCACTTCTGTTACACGCGCACTGTGTTGACCCCCCCAAGATTGATGATAACGGACAGTCACTTCTGCCTTCCACTTTTCTTCTTCTTCCGCTTGAAGAAGCAGCAGCATCTGCAAATAAACCAAACACTAATAGGACTTAGAGTCATTCCCTTTTCTTTTCACTTTACGCTATTGACACCAACATGCAGCATTACAAGGCATTCCAAAGCGCGGACAGATCTGCTTTTTCTCAAAACCAAGGTAGGAGCTCTAGGAAAGATTGTCCCGCTCGAAACGCCGGGTGAGTCACTGGGTGAAATTAATTACTACAGAGGAGACACGAAGAATGAGAAATGGTGTTATTTCATTACGATCGAAATCGAACAAATGAACTGCGAGTACAAACGTAAACGACACTGAAGAAATGTAGATTCTCCGGTAGAACTCAAAGTATACGCGAGTACGCGTGGTAAGAGAAATTATCGGAGATTGTATTTCGTCTTTATGTTATACAAAAGAAAATGCTTTAACGGCCACTTGTGCTTGGGTAGTAAACCGAGTTCGGGGATCGGTCTAGGAACGACGTTGGACACGGGAGGTTTAAGACTTCGACGTAGGATCTTTCCGCATCCGCGGCAATATCTTTTCGCTGGCGAACATTCTGTTCTGAAAGAGGACAGACAGGAGAAGATTTAACATGTATCATGCAGAAGCTACGAGAAGAGTAACGCGAGTCAAGATTTTGCGAACGGTAAGATAGTTATTTTTTATTGTATTAGTATCTGCTTCTTTTCATAGTCTCTAAACTTCTAACACGGACGAGTCACGTATACATGCACTATTTACTAAGTTTTTTCCTTCTGATCGCGATTTATCTATTTCTCTTATCGGACGGAGCTTCTAATTAGAAGACAAAAATCAAATGATCGCAATGTGTACTTACTTGGTTTCGTCGACCGTATCGACTTCTTGAGGCGCAGTAATTGGCGTATTCGAGTGTCCTGCTGTAGGATCATCGTTGGCTAGCTCTCCGTTCGTCGAGGACACCACCTAAATACATAATACGTTATGATCAAAAATGTCACAAGCTGAACAGACGATAGGGGCATTCAATTAAATATGAAGAGAAACTATGTATCTTCGACTGATCTCAAAAATAAAATCTTATATACCACGAACTCTAGATAATACAAAATTCTACCACACTAATGACGATATGTATTTATATACACGTGTAGAAACTTCTACTTCGGAGGGCTAAGACCATAATTTACGCGAGAAAACAAGCGGCATCTTATATTCATGAGGCGATTGTTAATGCACACGAAGTGAAAACTCTCTAAGAACATGGTACAACTAATCAACTCGGTTATCAAGTTACTCTCATAAAAAAAGAGGAATGCAACTCGTCGGTTATGCTTTCAAACTTTGAAGAAAACTGAGGAAGAAGAGAGAAAAAAAAGAGGAGAGCTCGATATCGTGGTGGATGAAGCGTACTGGATTAGTGAGGTAACTGAATAATAAGACGGGCGAATCGATCAACGAAACAAACGTCCGCATGCGGCAACAAACCAATTTGCATAGACTTCTAACTGACCATAATCCGGCGTTGCTTTGGCTAGAAATAGAGGGAACGGTTTACTTCGCAGACGCGTCTGCACGTCACCCTTCCTTCGGCTAAGAAAAATGGAAAAACAAAGGGAACAAGTAGGTAACACGGGCAAGGGTGTATCGTCTCCTTTTTATTCGAACGTCAAACGTGTTACACATGAATCAAATTACATGTACAAGATCATTCTCTTTCTCTCTTTACTCTAAAAACTGTGAACAAGACGTTTCCTCCTGCTAGAACAGTGAACGAGTGGGCCAGATATTATACTGTTGGGTGTTATCGAACGGTCGCAGTGATCTTATCGAGTGGTATCCATAACAAGTCGAACGGACAAAAAGATACAACAACAAATTAAAAATAATAAAAGGAAAGGCGTATTTTGGGATAGAGATGTGAAACAGACGGAGAGAGCGGACGGTTTGTAGGATGCGCAAGGTCTACTCACCTGTACGGAACCGTGCCTATCGGCGGGTGTCAAAGTAACACCAACTCCTGATTGCCTTGCGGTGTCTCTCCTCGACGTTCCCGCCCACTTACCGCCCCCGCCCCCGTCTCCCACCCCTGGCTCTGTCACATCCTAAAGGGACAAGCACTAGAATCCAACTTTCAAACGCGTTATAGGTAGAGAAAAATCAAAACAAATCTCTCAACATTCGTATCTCTTTCCTAGAAAATCAATTTGTACATCTCTCTCGTTGTTACTCCAATTTTACAGCATGATGTATCGTTCGATAGCAATGTACCAGTATTACCCAAATACTCAACCTACGCGCTCTAGCTACGTTCAAGTCTTTTTGGTGGAAGTAACGCTAAAATGGTGTACCAACGGGAAGTTTAAATACAGCATTGGTTTCTTCATACATGTATCGAGTAATTTCAAGTTGAAATAGAGTCGAAATAATAGAAGATTATTTTGTATCTGAACAATGTACGGAATACAGATAGAACACATGCATGAAGAAGTAAGACCAACGAATGAAAAAGATACTTAGTAGCTTACATAGTTGCCCTGCAATTCAATATTGACCTCATCCAACTTGAGGACTATATCTTCCTCATCATCCTGATCATCATCAAAATCATCGCATTCCTATACACCGTTCCCGTGTTTCGCAAAGGGACAAAATCGTTCATGTAAGTGCTCCCAAAAATCAAAATTGATCCTATCTGTCTTCGAGTAATTGCCGACAAATTATCCTCAATATTTCTCCCGGAAGTTATTTGAATAGAGAATCTAGTCCGTTACCCACAAAATGTATATTCATGCTGTTATTTCAAATAGCTAAGCTTCACACATTCATGCTGTTTCTCTCTTTCAAAAAAGTAACAGAAAAAGGAGGTATAGGGTGTAAGTTATAGAAGCGTACGCGTACCTTGTACGGATGTCGATCACGGTTTGGCGATACAATGATCTCTTGTCCGGTCTGCAGGGATCCGACGGGTGTAGACTGAAAACGAAACACAAACATTACATTCAGAGGAGTGTAATTTGTTACCAACGAGTGTTTAGTGATTGATTTAACTTCGTAATAACATACTTGGAGGAGACAGGAATGAAACAATAATTCACGGTACACAACGTATACAATTATTTTCGAACATTGTGCTCTTCGAGGACAAAACGAACATTCATATCGCAATTAAAATACAATGCATATCGTGATTAACAATCTCTGCAAACAGAAAGCATTCTAATTAACTGATAGAAACGTTCCAAGATTCATTCCGTACATGAAGGAGATACTACGAAACTTCAGGGAGCGATCAACGTTCTATAGAAACTTCTATATGTCAGGCAGGAAGAAATAAAAGATAAATAAATGAATAAACGTGACGAAATACGAAATGCTACGATTTCTCTAAGAAAAAAAAGTAAGGCAAATGATTTCGCTACGCTACGAAGAGATGACTGCATTTGTAAGTTAAACAAATGTAAGTAAGGTAAGTAAAAGAGTGTGCATGCTTAAGTGATCGACGCTGGTGTTGAGCATTTCTTGCGTACGTAGAATCTCGGTCAGAACGAGATATCGTGTCTCAAAGGAGAAATAAGATTTTCACGCTCGACGAAATAAAAGTCGATAAGCTTCCCAGCATCGTTCCGTGCAATTTACTCGAGCGATTCTCTTCGAGCGGGCATACGCTTCTTTGACAAACTATTTCGGCGCAGCGTCCTCCTCGTGGATGGGCATACATTTATTATTTATCAACAAAAAAATATCTCTGCAGATCTTTCGAACATAGATCTTCGGTTTTCAAGCTCTCGAACGGTGGTTAACGGTTTATCACCCACCTTATCAGACTTAGTCTTTCCGACGTGAGAGGGGGCAGCCATCCTCAGAGCTCTAAGCTGATCGAAGTTGGATGGCTAGATATAGATTGGGGGCAGCATGCAAACGTTAAAAATCAGTGAAACATGATTTTCAACCAATACGGTGAGAGGCAACATCGAGAAAGAATACTGTGGACGACTTACTTACCCAGAAGAGACGATATCTCGGAGTTACTACGCGGTATGTCTAAACTATATGTATGTATCTATATACTACGTGCGGAAAAGTGCGTTCGATCGATAGACATTATATGTAATCATTGATAAGAATCTTTTAATTTGCGTAATCTAATAATAAAGTCGACATTATTATACATGTGAATGGGAATCGTTTGAATATCGAAAGAAAAGTAAAATAATGAAAGAACCCCGCTAGAAAAAACAGGTTTCGATATCGACTCTTGCGATACGTGCTTCGTCTCTGGGCACAATCAACCATCATGCAACTCTGTCTTCCTTCCGTGCCATGCATTGCGAAGAGATAAAAAATAGAAAGTGACGCGAGCGTATTATCACTTGAGCATCATTAACGGATCACGCACCATCGTCTTGCCGGTCCAGTCGAATTCGCCGTCGTCGACGAAGCCCCGCTTCTCGTACAGATCGTGGAACAGTTTCCTGAGGAACTCGTAGTCGGGCGTCTCGAAGAAATCCAATTTACGGACGTACCGTAGGTACGTGGCCATCTCTTCGGGATGACCGTCGCAGAGAACCTCGATCGGCGTGTTCCGTTTCGTGTCGCCGATCTTCTGATACCGTTCCTTGAGCGTGTCCGCCTTCAATCCTTGCCACGGCAGGCTGCCCCGTAGGAAGTACATCAGCATGTTCCCTAACGCTTCCAGGTCGTCTCTTCTGCTCTGCTCTGATTCGCAAAGGAGAAAGGATTCGTCATCCGTGTTAACGCTGTCGCTCAAAACCCCCCGAGCTAAGTTTTAATTGCCATTTGTACGAAGCGTTAATTATTAAAACGAATGAAAAATAAATCCCGTTTTACTCCCGTACGCCCACGTTCCATTTCCTCTTTTAAAAATCAGATCGTAATTCTCACCGGTCAATAACGAACTATCACCTAATACTCAGTTCAATCGAGATACATCCTACAATAATCCGGAGTAAAATTAAAGCGAATTTATAGCGCGCGTCGAGGCGGTCGCGTACAACTTTCTCCGTGTACGTTACGTATGTAGTGAATCGAACACCAGTTTCTGCAGATGGCTTGGGCGCCGCCTCGTACGATATCTAAACCGGGGCTGTTGTAAAAGTTATACCTTTTCCAAGGTGCGTGTTGATGCTCATGTAACGCGCCGTGCCGGTCAGGCTTTTGTGTTCCCGATACGGTATGTGTTTGTTCGTTTCCAGCTCTATGTACTCTTTGGCCAGTCCGAAGTCGATTATGTGGATGATCTTCTCCCGTTTACTTGTCGATCGCCCTATGAGGAAGTTCTCCGGCTTGATGTCACGGTAAATCAAGTGCCGGCTGTGAACGTACTCTATCCTGTGGAGCTACGGTCAACCAAGTCCCATTATTTTTTACATCGTTATTAATTAATATGCAGATCAGGAAGCCGCTCGAGACGAATGAATTTTTCATCGTGATCGAATGATCTGTAATCGAATATAGATGAGGTGTACTTACGATCTGCGTGGCGATTTTGATAACGGTCTTTAGGGTAAACCTCCTGCCGCAGAGGTCGAACAGGTCCTCGAGACTCGGCCCGAGGAGCTCCATCACCATGGCGTTGTACTTCCCGCAAGCACCAAAGTAGTATACCTCCGGTATACCCTCTGCGGAAAATACGAAATGTGAAATAATTGGAAACACGAAACGTTCCGTCTCCTCAAACCGGATACTCACCATGTGTACCTAATAATTTGTAAAACCTATATTCTAAGTGTAGCTGCGGCGCCTTTGACCTCATTAGTTCCTGGAAAACGATAATAAAACGAGTGAAATACGCGTTCTCGTGATTTCATTTCTGAGCTTGCACAGAGCGACACTCTCCTCTGACGTGTGATTATTAATCGATTCGTTAACGTTAGTTAATTAACGCTTGCCTTTTTATATCGTTAAAAATAAAGAGGTGTCGGGTAACTGGGATTTCAGTTAAAACGTCACGATTTCAACTTACCAATTTAATTGCCACATGCTCGTTATTGTAGAGGTTCTTCCCTGAAACAGAGCAAAAGATAAAACGTCTATGGTATAGTCCACGCTGTTATTAGCATGCATACATCGAGCTTCGTAACTATTTCGTAATTTACTGTTACAAATTTTCCAACGTACATTTACATTCTATTAGCGTCACAGTTACGAGGCGCTTGGTATTTAATTATCTTTTTCGCGATGCTAGATATCGATCCGAATACCAGAAGGTATCATTTTAAATATTAATAAACCGGGACGTCGCCGCGATCGGTCATGATTAATCGCGAAGGAAAAACGATGGAAATGTTGCGTGTCACATTAAACCCACGTCACGTTCATCTCCGCCTTCCATTTCAACATAATCGCGTAATAATTCTCCATCGACTTCCTCCCTTGATTGCACTTCATATGAGAAATTGGATTGACCAGATTCGTGGCCTACGTGCCTGCCATATTACAGTTAACGGATCGCACACTCGTACCGATCAGTTAATAAAAATAAATTTCTCTTATCATTTATTGCGGTTCATACGATCAACCTTCGACGTTACGTATCAGCTTTACGGATTCGATTTTCTCACACGGACACATCGAATTCCCGGTTCACTTGAAACCTATTTTTTAATTCGCGAACAGGCGCGTTCGTGTCTGAGAAAATTGATGCGAAAGTGGCTTCGAGAGAATTCGTATGCACTGGCACAGAGACAGTGACCTTACGAACGTCGACTTCGTGACGAGAATCCTAAGCCTAGGACAGTCTTGGGAAACTTTATTCCGTTCTTCGACTCGTCTGATAACGAAAGTGCTTTCGAAAACTTGGGCTTAATTTAATAATCGCAACGTTTATCGTTCTTTCCGAGAATTTTATCGCACCGAACCGGCGGTAAAAATGTCGCGGCTAGAGTAATAAACTTAAAAATAAATCGAAACCGGTTGATTAAACCTTTCACTGATCGACGTTGAATAAAGTTAATCATCGGTAAATATTCGGAGTTAGTTGGATTCTCGGGAATAATCTACGGGGTTTAAGCAACCGGATACGGTTTAACTTGAGAGAATCTGGGGTAGAGGCATCGACTCACGCGAACGATTAGGGCCGTCAATTGGAATCGCGGTCTCAAATCGCAGCCGCGCGGATCGCGAATGAATTAAACGCGAATATAATTGACGAACGCATTTAATCAATGCCGGATCTCACGTGCCGCGTAGGACAGGCTCATTGCGTGCCTAGGCACGTGACGATCAGCATTTTCATACTGTAATTACCGGTGTAATCAGTATCGTAGATTCAAAGCAGGTTTTCTTTGATCTAGAAAATGCACTGATAACCCAGGCAATGTGTCCTCATAAATATTGATCGTCAGGAACCGGCGAAGTTTGTGGGTTTCCATGGTCAGAGGAGAGCGATTAAAAAAAACGGATGCACGCTCCAGTTGCCAGGGCGTGCAATTGATTTCATCGGGTTCCACTTTGGAAAAACAAGTGAAAGTATACAATGAAGTATGAGGCGCACGACGTCCGCTCAAGACGAACGATGGTTAGGATTCGACGATGGGAGAAATGAAACGATCAGCTAAAAAGCAGCTCCGTAACTCACTTTCTCCGAGCTTCCATTACCATAAGCCGGTTACATAAAACAGAAATTACGAAACGTTCGATTTATTATTTTTTTTGCAAGGTTTAGAGGTCAATCGCTCGTACCGTTGAAACAGAGCCCCGCGTACAGGGTTCCTGAGTTGCACTGACCGAAATGAAGTTCTGCATCGATCAAAGTCGAAGTTAATCTATTAGAATGCATTTATCCTCTGCTTAGCTAACGAACGTTTTGAATATTATCGACATAACTGTGTCGCTTCCGTCCTATCGTTGCCTCTCCTGGTTGCGATTAAATTGATCGTCCACTCAGGCGAGAACTTGTTAATCCCGACATGAAACTCAATTAAGGATAACGTCGCCTCGGTAGAAAACAAGATTTTTCGAAATACCCAAGCGTTCCGACGACAAACATGCAATTTTTGTTCAGAATTTATATGATAATCCGGGGATTAGAAATATAATTACTTGAGAATATTTCTTACCGCGATGAGGAGAGGATCGTAATCCTATCGATTTCTCTGAAAAACGCAGTCTATGAAATATTGATGCGGGAATTGCACCGCAAAGAGGTGAGCGTTTAAATATTTACGCGTCGGTCGGGCAGCAAATTTAATACGAAGGATCGGAAATGAATTTCGCACATCGCTCCAAATTGAGAGTTAATTGAGTAAAGAGATATTTATTTCCGTTGCGGCGTATAAATCGTAGATGACATAAACTATTGATCGTGAAAGATAATTGCATTAACTGCTGAAATGCTTATCGGTTCGCCGCTTCAATTACCGAATATACCGCCGACTGAAAATAGGTATTTAAACAGAGTTGAATTCGCGTGAGTAACAGATAGACAAGGTGGAACGAACGGTATCTCTGTCCGTCGGTATTTGAAATTAATATACGCGCTTACATAAGGGATCGAGGTCGAGTAATAAAACGAGCTATTGTTTCAACAGGATTTTTAGCCTGTGTGCGATTCGGGCGAACGCGATTTCCTAACGTATCGGAGGAGGAGCTGCCACTCTACACAACTAATTTCGTATGCGATTGACGTCTTTGACTCGGCCGAGAGTGTACGCGTACACAACCCTTTGTCTGACATCCGACTGATAATTAGTCGCAGATAAGTGTATTGATAATTAGATTTGGAGTAAACCCATTACACGTTCCGCGAGGTACCATTAACGTCTCTTTAGTGCCCTCGAGATATTCAACATATTCCCTGTCAAACGATGAATAGTCAAATGTTACTTTATTAAAAATTTTTACTTGGCAGATCTTAATTCTATATAGAGCTCTAGCAGAATAAAAGAGAAATCAATTATTTCGTTAGAATGAAAAGCAAACGATGTACTCGTCGAGAACAAACCGGGAGTAAATTAGATTTGTGTAGCCGCGGTCAACATTGTGCGTTAATCCAATTTCGAATTGGCCGGTGTAACATTTTCACAAATAATCTAGCTTCCGTCGGGGGGAGGCAGCGATCACATGAAATC
>SHCU01000146.1:135113-152207 GCA_004307685.1 Ceratina australensis | reverse complement strand
ACGATTAAACGGAATATACGTAAAAAATCTTTGAACGTTTATCTGAAAACGTTTTTGCACGAGCATGTGAATAAATAAAAGTGCAGAGACCTGGATATAGCCGGAATTGTGAAAGGTATCTATAAATGGCTAATGAAACTATTAATTAAAAAAGGCGGAACTGCTAGCTAACGGGCAACTCCACCGTAGCGAGGTGTTGCTTAATATCGTTAAGCACGAGAGCAGCGGCTAAATAAAACCTGGAAACGAGCGGGAAATATTCGATCGGGGTGACGGAATCGGGCCAGAGACTTCAAATCGCTATTTTCATCCGCCGGATAAATGGTAGAAAATGATTTTTCTAATCTTAGTACGCGAACGTTGTAATCTGTAACGGTCAGTGGGGCGAATAAAATCGAGAGTAGTCACCGATTATTCGGCCATTAAATAAGTAATAGAATATCGTACTTCTAATCTTGGTACGTAATACGAAGCGACGAGGAAATAGGACAATCGAATTCAGAAGCAGTTAGCGTCTCGAAAAAAAAACGGAAAGCATTTGGTTAATTAATTCAGAACTCCGTGTACCCGTTACACTCGTCCGGGTAATGAAAAATCATTACTATCTCGCCAGGTTATCAATCGACCTGCAAATACTGCCGTGACGTACGATCCCTGATTACTGCCTCATGAATTCTATGTACTTATACCGAAATTAGATGCGCAGAAAATATAAAGTCATCTATTATTTTTTTTCTTTCGAGGATAAAATCTGAAATCCGGAATTCATTTTTCAAACTGATATCACGTCTGTCCCTAACGAAAAATGTCGACGTGATCGGATCTACGTCCCCTGCGTTTGTCCGTTTCCATCGTTGATAGAACGGAAGCAACAGGTTCGATATGGGCTGCGTCGTTAAACTGCACCGGCGATAGGAACCGAGTTTTTCCTTTCGGGGCGGCAAGTGGGTTAGAGTGCGGAGGTAATTTCGAAAATATGAAATCAGAGCACAGCGAACACAGTTGCCAGGCAATCGACGCGAGACGGTCAGACGATCGACCAGACCCGTAGACATAGGCTTAGACGTAGGTGTGAATGTAGGTCAGGGTACCAGCACGTGCGCCCGGCTCGCGAACCCACCTAAAGAATATACAACCCGTTCGCGAATAGGAAGTCCGCGAACGAGAGCCACTTTCGGCCACCCTCGAGTGCCATTCCTCCGACCTCGAATTTTCACTACAAAAGCTTCAATGCCCCGTACCTGACAAGGAACCTCTTCTCTCAATACAATTTTTATTCCCGCCCCTACGTGTGCTAATAGCTTCTACATTTCAGTATTCAGATTTTTATCTCGCTCCTCTCTTAGCAATTTTTATACGACTAATGAAAATTGTTTCTCGTTACGTCGCACGTTATCCTTCACGTTTGACCTAAGCCTGAAACATTTCGAGGTTCTGCTATCAAATAAAATTACTACCCTTCAGGTAAATCTTTTTACGAGTAATCCACTTTCACATAATCCGCGACCAAGGCTAATCTAAATATCTTGGATATTCTAATTCGCAATCTCCTCCGTCCAAACTAGTCGGAAATTTTTTCTTCAATTCCGAGCACGACGACCAAGATATAAATTAGGACTGATAACTTAGTCGGTTTTCCAGATTAATTCAAAAGTGCAACAGCGAAATCAGTACTTGGAATGTTATCGAAATTGTTCCGCTGAATTCAAAATACATTTAATATTCACGGACGTCACACAGATTTCTGTAATCAACGAAGTGATACCTCGTGCAAACTTTTTTGAAGTTTGCATAGCCAAGCACGTTGAATATAAGTCAACGGGCGCAGCATTCCTCGGGATGACCGATCAGCCGCCTACTCAATTTCAAACTTTCCTCAACTCCGTCGAGCTCGAAATAACGATTATTCTCAATTTCCATTCACAACAGACAATTCCATGGATAAGAATTGAATTTCGTATGGATTTGACTGACGTATGGAGAATACCTGTCGATGCGAATCCAATTTGAAGGTATCTTGTATATTCTTAAATCTCGAATATCAAATAAAGAGAAGAAGTTCTTTGAAACTTTTCCTATTGAAAACTTCATTTTCACAATTCGGAAAATCTTACCTTTGATAATAATAGCTTTCTGAGACAAACCATTTCTTAGTCATCTACATATACCGAGGATCTCCCTTTAATTATGTTTTCAATGGAGTGACGCTGATTAAATGCAGATTGATAAAGCGATGGGTGTCCGAATAAGATGAGACTCAATTAGGGAGTCTACTGATTTAATTACAGTCCAACGATCAACTTCTATTCTAGCTCTCTCCGTGACAAATGATAGAAGACCTTAACATTTTGCCAGTAGTAGAAACAATTGTCAACCAATATTGCATCCTTAATCCGATTTTTATTTTCTGCATGCGTTTCCAGAGACAAATTGCAGCGCAGAGAGAGGAACTGCTGCGGGATTTTGAAGGAAGCGGATTATACGGATTCTTATATGCGACATTCCGCATTTTTCTTGGTCGACAAACCGTAGCATGACGGCGGCACGGGAAATATCTTTCTCCCGTTGACACTTCGATCTCGAATGCACGACGCGCAGGGCTGACCCTCTTTCTCAAGATAAAATTTCGCTGGAAGAACATCGTGCCGAGGTTGGGCTCGAGTGGCTCTCGAAGATACATTTTAGGGGACGGGGAAATGCCTGTTTTACCCTTTCGCATGTAACAAAGGAATAAAAAGGGGGAAGCAAACAATACTCGGAAGGAAAGCTTTTTGTCCCTCTGTACCAGCGACAATTAACAAATTAGAAAGAAGAAAGATTTACTGTGCAAAGATTGCGCCGTGCGCGTCCTTAAGAAGTTTTCGAGAAAATTAGTTTCCAGGGAATTCCTCGCGGTTAATTATGACCGTGCCAAGTTTGCTTGTTATTAGCTTTTAATAAGAATTCGAGAGACGGCGTCCAATTATGAAAATCCCGTCGAATAAGCTAACCGTCGAGATTCCCTTGGAAACGACAGGCAGTTTGTAGAACGGAAGTGTCTGCGAATTATACGAATCTGTCCAACAGTTAATTAAATGACAATACAACGAAGTGACTCGGTGCTCTTTTTAAAAACAAAAAACCTTCGCTGTTATTGATTTCCTACGTTAGAATCGGAAGAAGATCGATGAAATGACCTGCGATTTCTTGCAATATTCACGAGAGACAAAAACGATTCCGTCAATATAAATGGACAGGGGAAAAAATGTTGTAACAAGGAGAATCGTTCCAATGCCATGTCATAGGAATCCACGTTGGATTCCATTTCCAGGCTATTAATCGAAGGCCTCGAATCGGAATCAACGAGAGGTAAAGTTTACATCGTACACACATATCTCCCACCAAACTATCATCTGTTTAATGTAAACTACTCCTGTGTACCGAATGTCCCGGTGACTTCGTCACCGACCAGCTGTGCTATCCATAATACCACCACTGTTTCTTTATTAATCCCATTCTTCAATGATAGATGACTCAATGTTTGTGCATACAACCTCCTATCTGTCGAGCATTTAAATACGATTTAGGTATGAACGGTAAATTCAATTTTTTTATTTTATCGAGACCACTATATTCGTTCCATAATCCTTTCCGAAACTCCTAAATCCCAAATATTCGTGCGGTGCAAATATTTCTATTGGAATTTATGGCCGAAGCATCCTAGATAAACTTTGAAACTGAGTAATTGCAAAAGCGGAGTGATGTGGAGAGCTCGTACGTAATGCTGAAAGCCAGAAATTCTACGTATGCGTGATGGTTTAGAAGCCAAACCTGAGTTTGGCAAAAGGGGCCATCGAAAACTATATACGTGTGCAATAACAAGCAACGTTAACAAACAAGCGAACGCACTTAATTTTCTGCACGAAAAGTAACAGCGTTCAGGCAGTCGATTCAATTACAATATAAAAACTAATCGTTTTCCTATTCCGATAAAACGAGTCGATAGTTAATAAAAGAGATCTCGGAACAAACTAACAGAAAGCGAAGATACCTCTATTATTACAACTGAATAATAGTTGGATAGCAGTTTCACGAGTGGGAATACGAGAACATTTCAAATCGAGTCGTATTTTTGGACTAGCCTCTGTGCACGCGCAGGTGCATCGGTCGAGTGCAACAAAAATCCGGGGAAACCGCTCCGAGTGACTCAGAGCGATGTTAAAAATACTGTCCCTCCTATTTCTTATCTCCTCAAGGTCGTGTTGCAATATGGAAAAATGACGTGTTGAAAAAGGCTCGAAAGGCGGCTCGAGTTACTCTATCAGCTACCAGAATTAAAACTCTCCGCGAGCAAGAGAGAAAACATATTCTTAGCCGATCAAACACCATAGGAATTTAATTTCAAAAGGTCGCCGTTAACTCGCTAATAATACCCCTATGCTTTATCCTTGTTACAGTAGCATCGTTCTCCTCGCGATTAAGTGAAAAATAACGCTCAGAGTCGTTACCTTCCGAGGCAATTATCCTTAATAAGTGTAATTCGGATTAGCCACACTTTACGCTCTTTCAGTACGTTTCGCAGCACCCATGAAATTCAGTCTGCCCGTACGGATTATTCTTTTTTCCACGACGTGATGAAAAACATATGTTCCATTCTTAAAAGTACAATGCTAAAGTGCTTAGCAGTCGTTCTCCAGTCCGCTTCCAAAAAACTGATGACATCCAGAGAAATATAATATACCTGTCAACATGTAACTCACGCTAGTTACAACCAACTTATCCTACACAAACTTTCTACGAGCATAAAATGTACACACCTGAAGCGAACAACAAATAAATCTTGACACACAGGTTTAACGAGAGAGAAATTACTCTGCGGATAGGATCGATAAGCTTTGAAATTGTGAACAAATTCGCGTTTCACAGCAGACTCATGTATAAACAAAAAGGGGTCACGATAAATCGGGCCATCAAATAAACGAACGGTGTAGCGCACATTGAAAGGAACAAACAGCTCTTTTTTTTCATTTTATTTCCCCTTTTTTTCGTTTGAGGCACGATAGTCCCGTTAATCAGAGCTCAACGCACGAACGACCTAGTTTTTTTCCCTCGCCATCAAACGTTTTACTGCGATGCGAGAATCTTCAACAATGGGAAGACTATCGAATTCGTTTGGTGCCAGCTGATAACGGATTTGAATTCAATGCGAACCAATAACCGCATCCTCGAGCTCGATCGCTCTCGTATCTGACGTAAAGAATATCTGATTTATAAATATTTTTCATCATCGATCTAATTCCTCCATCGATCCAGCTTGTCCGGTTCATATTTTATCCGGATTCAATTATTCTATGAATACATCGAATCAAGTTTTTTAATTGCAGAACTTCGCTGCGGATCGCGTCGATGCATCATAGCTGACAACACTTTTACCTATCCTGTTTTCTCTAACGCACACGCCTCCTTTACTCCGGTGCATTCGCATCACGTTCCGGCACTTGCTCCTCGGTATGATTACGGCTGTAATCGTTTCTATAACGTAACGTTATGTATTTGCAACGACCTCTGCGCGATAAATCTGCCGGCTACCCCGATTATGTCATAAAACTCAAGACACTGGTGTGCCAAGCTAATAGCCAGGATTCTTGGAACGCGTAACAGGCTAGACAAGACTGACAGGTCGACCTGAAAAAATTTATGCCTTCCTGTCTGAATGACGAGTTGGAAAATCGCTGCTAGTTATTTTCTAAGATCAGTGAACATTCTTCAGGGCGGAGAGATATGAAAACAGCAGAGCCAAACGTAAAGATCTAAGCCAAAAAAATTGCACCGACAAATAAGCTCTGACGTTGGAAGATAAACGTGACATAATACAAATGGAATTCTCAATTTCTCGAGTCTCTCGGTTTGATTATGGCCAGCAGGAATCATAGTCAGAGACATAACTCGAACACGAGCCGAGCAACGGGCAAAGCAAAAGGGAATCGCCTTTCGACGCCACGTGCACCGGTGCCTTTTGCACGTGCAGAATAATACGTAACTAGGGTTCCACGTCAAACGTGGAAACTAGAATAAAGTATTATACAAATCGTCCGGCGAACCTGGAAAATGTCAGATTTCTTATTTCTGTTCGCTCGACCACAAATTTTTAGCGAAACATTAAAACGAAAGCTCGAAGGAACATGTTTCTCAATCGAATCCCATCGGACTTTAATAATACAAATGAAACCGGCGTACTGAGTCTGGTGGCTTGAATTCCAATTTAATTTCGGCAGTAGATCGAATTGAAGAAGAGGAANGTCTGGTGGCTTGAATTCCAATTTAATTTCGGCGGTAGATCGAATTGAAGAAGAGGAAAGTAACTGCGATATTCGATGCACACTGAGATTAAATTATTTTTATGCGTCTTAAATTCGTCAACCCTTATCGATTTTCCACGATTCAATTTGAGACCCTGCGACATCTGTCAACCCCTTGTATTTCACCGCTGCACAATATGCAAAAGGGTTCCAACGCCGCAATTCCGGAAATCGAAATTGCACGTATAAGCTGAGAGCTAATTGCCAGAGAGAAACATTATTTAACGAGGGCTACTGTCTACCAACTTCGAAAACGGAATAGCAAATTTACCTCCGGTTTGGAACGAAACCGACCACGGAGTTTCTCGGAAATTAAATAAAACAATTTGTTGTTTATACCTCGAAACGAGAAAAAAAAGAGATGTTTCATCGGTTGGAATAATTAAAGAGTTTCACTCAATTTTTCTGATCATGAACTCGATTACTGAAGAGAGTTCCCGTTGAATAATAAATTCAATCACGATCCGAGTTGTTTTGCTTCGAGGAAGGTAAAATAATGAACGTGAGATAATTAATTAATTCGTCGCGGCGCGAGTTATTGAACCCCACAGAGTCCCACGTGTTGCGATACACACCGAAGGAAACGCGTAAACGTGGTCGACAATGAAACCTCAGCTCGAGTTTGGAAAATGTAAAACATTAATCCTCTCTGACCGTGTTTACAAAATACCCGGCCATTCTCAAGTGTTCTCGTCAACAAGCACACGCGCCCGTGCTATTTTTCCTGACTAAACTGAATGAACGAAAGAGGGAAACAGATATATAAATTAACGAATTCGAGCATTGACCTGACCGAACGATGAATTCGATTTATCGTTGATCGATGAAACGATAAATAATTTGTGTAAAACAATTAGCCGTTGCTGCTACCGAGATTGAACGAATTGGAAGAACGTTAAACAGGTAGACGCGTCACGACACGCGTGCACCGTTAAAACGTATGTATACAGCGCGTGGGTCAAGTCCGAAGAGGTGGCTGTCTAAAAATAATATCACGTTTCCGTTGCCGAGTTGGCGAACAACGGAGCCAGCATAGCACAGGCACACGGTGAAGTCAGAAGGCGAAGAGAAGGGAGGCGAAGGCAGGGCGAAGTTTATACGAGCCGGCGTTAAAAGGACGTTACACGGTGCGCGGCTAGTCTAGCCGGATCCGGGGCCGAGTTCATTTCACTTTGCAGTCATCAGGTTCTCCTGAGTCACTCGAGTCGGCTCGTCAGACAGGTTGCTACCTGCCCGGAGGAGAGAGTGTGCGTGCGTGCGAGGCCTCCGTTTCCCTTCGTGCAACAGGAATTCGCAGATGCCACCCGATTGGACCGGTCGTCGGTCGTTCGACTGAACGCTGGAAAATCGTAGCCCCGTGACGCGCCTCGCACACAGCTCTGTCGCTTCTTACCGAGGAAATTAAGAGTCAGCTGGATAGCTGGTGCGAGTCAGCTGACCGAGAACTTGGTGGACGGTACCGTGTTCGGAAAGTGGATCACGCGCCTGCCACTTATTTTCCATTAATTTCAGATCAATTGTTACCTGCGATATTAATTACTCCTATAAATAGTCAACTTATTAATTTAAAAATAAATCACGATTCTTATCGAATTCATTTTTCTACAGCGGAGGACGAATCAAAGGGGAAGTAGCTGATACAATAGAATTTGAAGCATGCTCTTCCCTTCAATATGGTAAATCAATTTTTATAGAACGTAACCGTGGGAACTTCGTGACAGGCACGACCCCCTCAGGTACGACCGGAAGGTCGGTTTTACGTAGGCCACTCTGTGGCCTACGGTTTGGAATTTCGTACTTCCTGTCCCCAAACCCGTACTAAATAAAGAACAGCTTACCCATGCATGAGAACCCTGAACGTTACACTTTATGAGGCAAAAATATGTAAGTTGCAACACGCTGAATTAAGTGAATGTGTCTAAAGATCAAGGAATAACTTGCCTAAGATTCTAAATACATGTTAATTAAGAAACAAGTTAATAATCACATACAGATAGACAATCATCCTATAGTTTGCATTTGATAAGATTCCTTGTTACTGTAAGATTGAAGATATCCTCTGACGTCATCAGACCAGCTGATCGAATTTTCCCGAGGACGAAAAGGAACGAGAAAGTTTCGTCTGGGCGTCTCTGAGAGATGATTATGGAATGCCTGTTACGACACCGACGTGTGCACTCGGCAACACAAACAACTCCCCGACGTTGGAAACGGAAATCAATGCGAAACTCGAGTTAAAGAGTAGCACATGGCGCCGTGAAAAAGTAATAGAATTTCTCTTTGTAAACGAACCCTCCTCGAGACCAGCTAAATGATCTACCTCCGCTGAAATCCCTGACGGTAGTCAACGAGACCGAATCGTTCAAATAAGCTCTAAAACCGAACCTACCGACACTTTTTACACGATGACGTATTAGATTACTGTGGTACCCGTATAATCTGATGCTAGCTTAAATAAAAACAGAAACTTTTAGAATAGAATTGATTCGTCACGCAAGAATTTAAAAAGGGTCGTTCGACCGGTCGATGGTTCGACGTTAAACGTAGTGTGAGCGAAAAAGTAATTATCGGCGACTTTAGAACAAAGTAAGCGCATCTGAGCAGATCGGCGTGATCGTTAACGGAGGTTTCTTGGTGCATCAGCTCTGAATCAATAAACGGCGTCCTCCACGAATTATTCCACCCGAGCAGTCCCCTGAGCGTTCTCGCGATACAGTGTCGGGCGAGTAGCTATCGTGAAAGATAGGGCGACCGCAAGCCAGCTTCCCTGGCCGTGGCATAGACAACGAGTCTTCTGGATCGGTTTGCAAAGCAATTTGCCGTGGTGAACGACGAAACGCCACGTCGTTCGAGCACTCTATGTTTCACGAGACGCACAATGACCAGATCTCCGACATATCAGCCCCTCAAATGCATTTACGTCCGAAGGGGCCAGTCAGGGAGATGATAAACTGATAACCGAGCGCCAGAGAACGGATGACGTAACGGGCGCCACGCAACGCCTTGAAAATACGTAATTTCAACGGGAGAACTAGAGGAAATAATTAGTTTTACTTAACTCAATAGCGATGTTGTGCGTTTAGCGACTCGAGTGGAACAGCGTTCATTTTTTATTGCTCGGGAATCAATTGTGCTGATTGAATTGCTGATAGAATTGATTAAATCATAACGGTACCTATTACCCAAGCGATGGAACGAACACGATTTTTAACACGCGAGTATTTGAAAATTAAAAATCGTCCGATTGCAGTTTAATAATCTACGTTCGGTGATCGCTCATCGGAAAATGTCTCATTGATGAAAAAATACCGAACTGATATGATAACGAGGCGATAAGAGGAATCGGAGAATCTAATTGTTAAGAAGAGGTTGGGCTTTAAAAGGAAGAGAAGTATTAACAAGTGTACAAGTTCTCCGTAAAACTGGAATGTGACTTCCATTATACAACAATTTCAGAGATATACTATCAAAGGAACTTGTATAATAAATGTACCAAGTCCGGGGCGCACAGAGTTCTTTTAAAATCAAAAGGAATACTCTTTCTTATTTTATTGCAATGTCGAACGAATATTCCTTGAATTTATGGAGCACAGAGAGGCAATTTAATTTTAAGAATAAACAAAGAGACCGTTCGCGTGGCAACATCCAACGAAAACTCTTGTTCGTTTTATTGGATTTATTAGCTAACTTTTATTTTAAACGGACAATCAACTAATTCCTTTGAAGAACACCCGACAATTTGCTCGGCGCATCAATGGAAGGCGGAGTAGCGTTGCATTCAAAGTACGAATCTGCAATTAGTATTAATGGAATAGCGGACAGATTGGTGGTAGGTAGATACGTTCGTCTGTCATTGCATTAAGATAATGAGCGGTATCGTCCATTAATTGTCTATGATTTAGATACGATGAGACGATAAAACGTTGGCTCGAGATAAAAACGTATCGACACGATATTTCATGTTATTAATCGTTTCTGTCATAATTCATGAAATTAACCAATATAATACTGAGATTAAACACGACGTTTCGTGTTGCTACTAGCCTTTTTGTTACCGGAGCATATAAGTCCTGAAACGGGGTAAACTACCGTGTATAAAATGAATTGAAATTAGAACCAGTCGAGCGACAATTTGTTTCGCACGAAACGGGAGATTGTTAAGCGGACAGAGTCGATGGAAATGTTCACAGACGGGAAAAAGGACGCTTCGCACTCGAGTGAATCGAATGTCCACCAAGATATTAACGTACCCTTATGGCTATCTATGAAGTCACTCGAACGTGAAACTCCTGATCGATGAAAACAATTATTCTAAGTGCAAGCTCCAGGATTATTATTCTTTAAAAATATTATTAAAATCGGCGAGCATGACGAATGATGAAAATTCTAAATTGCCGCGTGTACTTGACCGGTGCGAGTCGACACAGAAGCAAATAAGCCTTCGACAAAGCGCAACCGTTCAACGGGCAACGTAATCGCGAGACAAACACTTTAATATCTGGAGTGAGTCATGCGCTTTCCACGAGGCATCGTTCGAAACGCAACCGAACGGGTGCGGTACACACCAGCTAACTTATCCGAAGATTATGTCGCTGAATAGTTAGCAATCGGCTGTAAATTAATAATCTAATTACAAGGAAGCGTTACCTTCTCTACCTAATAGACATCGATAGCTAACTGACATTTATTGTAATTTTCATGTACATATACTCGTTTCCGGGTATTGTAGTCTACACTGGCGATTGTTCGCCAATCGACACCGTAAATAATATTTTTTCACGCTATCGGCTAATCGATAGAAGAACGTAAGCAGGAGATTAAACGCTCCCGAATGATTCGAGCTTTTTTAACCAGACGCATGACTCAAATCTTTCGTATTAACTGCAGAAGAACGAGCGAGCCACACAGACTCCATTTGTCAGAGGGATTTTAAGGGAGCATCGAGCCAGAAGGACTAAATGGGTGTTCACTGAATCAGAAGAGACTGGCAATCTTCAACGTTGTACGAACACCGTGAACGTGTTCACAATTATACTCGATGGGAAAACGAACCTAAAGCTGATACAGAAAAAAAAACAATATCTTGGAATAAGAGGCTTCTGCTAATTCGTATCACTCACAAGCGAACATTTGCTCTAAGCATTCTTGCCTGTTTGCAACGTCGGCGATTCTCAAACGCGGACTTCGAACATTTCACGCGATTAATCGAATTACACTTTGTAATGAAACCTCGTAGCCCATTTTTTTTCCTGCTCGCGAGAACTCGAACATCTCTCGATAAATAGAATTGCAAGCTCGAGAAATCGTTACGACCTCAGAAACCCTAGCCGGGATCGGGTACTCTTTCGAAAGTGAAACGGTGGAATCTTTAATTCTGAAATATCAGCCAACTATAATACCCGCGATATACGCCAGCGATAAGGTGAGCCACGAGGGACCACTTGCAGCCAAGCAATAATTCAGCTGATAACACGTAAACATGTTCTAATGCAACGCGGTGAAGACAATCCCTGCTTGTTCGAACGACGAGTAATTTACGAAAGACAACAGGGGGTGAGTTTTATTTGTGCGTCAACAGATATTCCCTTTGAAGCTGCGAGAACGGTACACGTACTTTAATGAAGGTTTCCATTCCTTATTTCAATATTTATACCTGCTATTTAGACTCTCGAGTCGTAAGCCGCATTTCATTGAATTAAGCGACTGTGTCAGTACTTAAAATAATTCTTAATGAGAAGACGTTGACACGCCCAATTGCTATGCGAAGTGCAATCGTTCTGTGAAAGGCGTGAGACGGTATGTACGTAATAAAATCAGAGGTCACGGCACACATAAAAAATTCTATAAGTTCCATGCGCTCTTAAGGTAGATAAAACAAAAATATTTATCGCGACGAAATTACATCATGTAAAAAACGCAGAATCGAAATTGATAATTGAAGTTATCGAACACGTACGATTGTGACACGACATCGACTGTACGAGTCTTATTTATACTAAGGTTCTGAAATATGTGTAACTAACTGTCTTTTGTTACGTAGTAATACTATCTGTGTGCGATTGTTTAAGTCGTCCTCAAGGTAAAATATCAATTGACGTAAGATTAAGGATCGAACAGAATCAGCTGAAGCGAACTCCATTAAGATCGATCGGGGTAAAATTTCGCTTCAAGGTTTCGTTCGTTTCCGCGACGCGAACCAGCTACTCCGAAAAGATTGGCTAAGATTTGCCAGCTCACGGACACCTTTTTTACGTAGCTCCATTTTAACCGATATCTACTATCAGCAAAATCATTTTCACGTGCGACTCCATACAAAAGAAAAGAATGAGCACGCTGGCAACAATTTTGTTTCAGAGAACGTTCCGAAAGTTCAATAAGAAATTGCATCACGGATTTATGTTACGGATGTTGCGCAAACATGTATTTTCAATTGTTCCAAACTTTATGATGTATCAAACAAATCGATATATGATAATAACGTCGGTAGATACGACTGCAAAAAGATAAAGAAAGCCAAGGAACAGGATACATAGACATGAGAAGAAAAAAAAAAGAAGCATCGACTTACCGAGACGAAGTTCCCCGAAGTTGCCAGAGCCAATTTTCTTGCCGACACGGAAGTTAGGTCCGACCATGAGTACATTCGAGGAGGTGACACTATACCTGGATGAATAATTCAATCTGGCAGCGTTTCCGCTACCACGGGAGATCCTTTTGGTCGCTTCCTGTTCGCGTTCGGCGCTACGCGCGAGCGGTAGCTGTTGTTCCCTACCGTCCCTCTTCTGCATGGTGCGAGTGTCCTCCGTCGTCGCAGAGTAATGTCCGCAAACAGTCTGTTTAAAAAACGTGAAAGAAAAGTAGTGGATCGTACGGTGAAACGCGTTTACCCGCCGACTTTAGAGTCCCGGGATCGAATTTAATGACGCGAACGTTGCACGGCGTTCAATCGGGGATCGATCCCCATTCTTGACATATTTCCCTCTTTGGTCTTTCCTTGGACGGCCAACGATGGAAAAATAACACTCCAGCGGCTGCCTGGGAGGATAACGTACACACGCGGACACGCATACACAGGCACACACCGTACACGTCGAGTCGCAGGTGTCACGGTTCGTCGGTCGATGCCTTCAGGGGATCAATCCCCATGCTATCCTAACCTCGAATCTCGATCGAATGTTTACACTTAAAAACGATATCGGGGAAAAGGGGAGAGGCGGTGGTACGCGCGTAAAACACTCACTGCTGCTATTATCCCTCTCGTATTTTCCCTTCCTCTTTTTTTACAAACGGCTAGTGGTTATCACAGACGGGAAGCGAGTCGTCGTTGTTGGTGTCGAGGACTGCCCTGGACGATTCCATACCAATTCTCGACCTGACTCTCTCGCCCGGCCGGCCGGGTGGTATATAGTCAACGATAAATATCGCGTTTCAGTCAATACGGCGTGCATCGCCGTGACTGTTCTCTCGCACGGGAACACACTCGGGAACCACCTCCATTACAAACGGCCCCGCCGCGTGCGATCGCGATCGTACTCAATCGTGGCCCGACAGTGCCGCGGCGGCACCTCTCACACCACTGCAGATGAGGCTCTGCAGTTTATTTGGGAGCGCCGTCGTAGCGGCTTTGAACTCGCACCAGCCAGCGAACACGCACACCAGCACATGCACTTTGCGAGCTTCGTATGTTCCGAGAGGAAAATCCGCAGTCGTGTCACTAGCGCGACCGATCGGCTATTGTATGCCCACACACTAACGTTAACTTTGCCCGAGCCCCGCCAACGTAACCCGGAACCACGAACGATCTTCGTTTCGGGATTATCGTTACACGGATACGCTGTTAGATCCCTGATCGTAACCCCATCCACCGATTACACACACGCTATTTCAAAGAGCCGTCGAACGCGGACAAGCTTACGCTCCTGCCTCTCGCGCTCGACTCGACATGGGTGAGATTTGTTACGAGGCTGACAATGCTGCCAACTTCAGGCAGAATTAAGACGCGTTCTCAACGTTCGCGTTATAACGACGTTTTCGTTTTTCCCTATAGCTATCAACGATTTTTCATTTACTTTCCTCGTTGACACTATTTCTTATTATTTCTATAGAATATATTTTCACGTTGAAGATAATTTAATAGTTTGAGAATAATTCAATTAGCACTAGGACCCTCAGCTAGGCCTACACTTGGACATTTACTCGTCAATAACGACACACACAGCATTCATTTGAATTTTCAAACAATATAGACATCTAATTAATGTACTATTATATCGAGCATTGGAATAAACGTTAATTTATGATCATTTGAAATACCTTGTCTGTATGTCACTTCGTAAAATAATCATATTGTGATGTAAAGCACCTGCGTATCCATAGTAACCGATTCGAATTTTACGAATTTCTTTATTCAATAAATATTTAATGAATTTGTATTAATTATTTTTGTTTATTATATTATGACACAATGGAGGACCTAGCGAATTCTGATGTTCGAATTGTATTGAACATAAGAGAAGGTAAGTCTTGAAATTGTTTATTCGTTAACCTTCGATATTTGGCAGTGTCTTAATAAATCAATTAAATTTGAATATACATGTTAGAAGTACTAAAATATTTTTAAAACTTTATGTTATTAACTCTAGGCAGAGGTTTTGAACAAATTCCGATACCTACATTAGTTGTTGCAACTTTGAATGGTCATTCCTTGGAGACTGAAAAAATAGAACCAAATCCAAATCCTCAATATGATCATGACTTGG
Organism: Ceratina australensis; assembly: GCA_004307685.1. Classification (NCBI taxonomy): domain Eukaryota; kingdom Metazoa; phylum Arthropoda; class Insecta; order Hymenoptera; family Apidae; genus Ceratina; species Ceratina australensis. The sequence goes on along the minus strand of SHCU01000146.1, from coordinate 137,110 downwards.
TTTGGGAGGTGGATAAGAGTAGAGTTCGAAAGTATGTGACAAATGTTTTCCATTTTGCCAAAATAACTTCTGCTAATGAAATATTATTTTAATATAGAATGAGATCTGGACAGGTCCCATTAAAACTTGAATGTTTCGCTATTAAAAGCAATGAGAGCAAAGAAAAAATAGGATATCTCTTACTTAGCTTGAGGTCTGCACAGGTTTTTAATAGAAATGAAACTGTCAACGTGAAAGCTACTTGGCAAAAGTTATTGGGATTAAAAAGTGAGCTCAAAGCTCATAAACCTGAACTACTTCTTGCTTTGAGCATTCATGATCAAGAAGCTACGCCAATAAATAGTCAATTGGAGGTAAATAATTGATTATTACATTAGGTATTCAATAATATTAAGATACGAACAATTGCAGTTAAAGAATTTAGAAGAGTGTCAGCAAGCAAATATTAGTTTTGACAGAGTAAATCCAATTTTACTACAAGATGAAAGACTTATACAATTAGGACCAATAAATAATTGTCAAGAACTCTTTTTACTGAACATCACAGCTATATCTGCGATGAATATTGATTCGTTGCTGTCACTTAAATATTATACTGATATGAGGAACAACCTGTATTTTTGGTGTAAAATATTAGAAAATGATATATATTTCAATCAGTCAAAAAAAGAATATGGAGACGTTTGGACACTAAATGAAAAGATTGTGATCAGGATCCGAAGTTCATTGAAAGTCTTTAGAGAATACTTACAATTAAAACCATTCCTATACATATACTTAAAGTACAAAGATAATGTAGTCGGTCAGTCAGAAATAAATTTACAACCATTGATCCCTACTAGTAACCCTGAAGAGCTTTTCAAAATGTATGAAAATAATACCACTACTCTAAATCAAAGATGTTACTTATACACAAAAGATACTGCTAAGTGTGAAGAGAGAAATCCCTTCCTTGATTTACAATTAAAATTGCAGTATGTGGGCAAGACAGATACTGCAATGGACAGTCCTTCAATGAATAATGATTTGTTTGTCTCTAGCTCGACTAAAGAATTGAAAAATAACTTAGGACAAATAGTAAGCTCTTTGCGTGGTGAGGTATAAGCAATGAACACGATAGTTCACTGTCTGTATAACAATTTTCAGGCTTATAACGAAATAGATTGCCACCGAAATCCTGCTGGTGACTTTGGAAAATATGTTACTGGACCTCAAATAAATTCATTTAACTTCCCAAGTGAACACCATAGCATAAATAGGCATGCTTTGAGCTGCAGTGCAATAAAAGATCAACCGACTAAACCTATTTGCTCGCATTCAGTTAACACGCTGTTGTGTCCATCTAATACCAAGGATTATTCTAAAAGCGTAGAAGCCTATCATTATTACAGTTTAAATATTTTACTGACTGCGATTAAAGCAACATCTTCAAAATTAACTATACCAAACATGGAAATTCGGTAATATTTCCTAATTAAATCATATTATTTTATCTCATTTGGAATGTCTATGTTAAAGTACATAACTTGAATTTAGATTCCATCATCCGAAAACTGAAGTTACTTCAACGTTTACTCCAAAACTATCACTATCGTTAGGAGAAAAGATAAAATTACACGATATACAGTGCAAATTACAGTTTATCTCAGCAGTTGATGAAATCAAACAGCTCCTGTTATCTTTTCCTCCAAAGATTAGTATATATAAATTAGGTGGAAATAACAAATTTTGTATATCTCAAAATACAATTGATACAAAAGAATTATTTCATTCAAACAAGGTAATACATATAAAACTATTAGATGTAGTTTTCATAATTAATTCTATCGTGTAATAAATATGTTTTAGACGAAATATCAATCCAATATACCTTTATATGATATGGAGCAAAATGAGATTGGTAATTTAGATATTATATTAAACTTAGAAGATCATGGTCCATACTACAGAATTAAAAAAACTGTACCTAGTGAGTTACAAATATTTGAATACTACTC